>CAUYRH010151596.1:0-60327 GCA_963574655.1 Perodicticus potto
AATTTTTTTATTAAATCATATCTGTGCATATTGATGCAATCATGGGGTACAATGTGCTGGTTTCATATACAATCTGAAATATTTTCATCGAACTGGTTAACATAGCCTTCATGGCATTTTCTTAGTTGTTGTGTTAAGACATTAATATTCTGCATTTAGTAAGTTTCACCTGTACCCTTCTAAGATGCATATATTTTATTAGGTATATATTACGGCATAACAAATTATTTCAAAACTTAGTAATCTAGAGTGAAAAGAATAATTTATTGTCTTCCAGTTTTTATGGGTCAAAAATTGGGGGACGGCTTTGCTGGATAGTTTTAAATCATGGTCTCTCATAAGTTTGGGGTCAAGATGTCAGTCAGGGCTATAGTCACATATTAAGTTAACCAGAGATTTTAGTTTGCCTGAGATAATCCTGCTTATGTCCCTTTTCTTGGCATAATTGTAATTAGCATTCTCTTTCATTTTCAAAACCGTCCTGGATTGTACAGTACATTCATCAGTGAACCAATTAAGGAGGTACATCCAGAGCAGACTGCTCCTAATATGAAAAAAATATCTGGCGTTTCAATTCCATAGCCTTTCACTCTTTCCTTCCTTTCTGCTTCCAAGTTATTTCGTCTTTCCGTCAATTCTGACAAAATAAAATACTCATCAAATAAATGTTCATTTGCTTAAGTTAGTACAAATCAAGTTCTGTTGCTTATAACCAAAGAGCCCTAAACTGATGCAAACGTGTTCTGATGATTTTGCTTTATGCTAATAGCAATATAAATGTATGGAAAGGTTTTACTTTATTTTATTTTATTTTTTATGGAAAGGTTTTAAATGTATTGATGCGGAAGAATTAGATATGTGCTTCAAAACAATTGCTTAGTTGTTACAATGCAGAGAAAAAATTAGGGGAACAAGTGTAGAAATGAGAAGGCTACTTAGCAAGTATCTACTATCACTTGATAGTAGATAATGCTGTACACTAGAATATGGATTATGAGGAAAGAGATGTGATGGATTCAAGAGATCTAAGAAGTAAAATAGGACCTAGTGGTGAATTAGATATAGGAGATGAAGGATACATAGATGTTACAGATGATCCCTATCTTTCTGATTTCTCCAGGGTACGTGTGATGAGTTCATTCACTGCAACAGAAGACACAGGAAGAGAATTAGATGTGTAAGTTTGAGGTTTCTTTTAGATATTCTACAAGGAAAATCAAGTAGGCAGTTGAATATACATGAGGGAGAGCAATGAGGAATAGTCTGGGCTAAAGAGATATTTGCACGTTATCTGCCTATGGATAGTAGTAAAAATCATGAATTGGGTGCTTCTTAACCCTGGATAAACATCAGAATCACCTGACAGTTGTTTTTGTACAAAAGGTGATGCCTGGGCCCAGAGATTTTAATTTAATTGGCTGGGGTATGAGCACTACTTTTTAAACACCTCTCCATAATTTTAATTATTACTCTGGGTTGAGAACTACTGTAGAGTTAGCAAACAGAAAGAGAAAAAGAGAAGGGCTAACACTGACTCTTGAAAAACTTCGACATCACCTGTCCAACTAGGAGAAGATAAGCTGTCAAATGAGACAGACAGTAAATGGCCAGAAAGGTAAGGATAAAACAAACAATAGGAGATGTTAACATAAAAACATCTTTTATGAGTGTTTCAATGGGGAGAAAATGGTCAATCTTGTCAAATAACCGTTGAGAAGCAAACTCAGATGAGAACTAAGAAATATCTATCACATTTAGGGACACAGAATTTATTGAGAGATATTTCAGTTTATTGATTAGACTGAAAGCTAGATGGAAGTGGCCTGGGCAATCGGTTGGTGGTGAAACAATGGAGAAAGACGGCAGAGACACCTCTTAGATGGAGAGGCATGGGGTGATAGTTAGAGATGGCTGAGTAATCAAGTAAGGTCTTTCACTTTATTACACATAATAGACTTGACTTAATGTATCCAAATTCCAGAAATAAAAAATACACGAGAAAAGAATAAATCCAAAATAATGTAAAGATTCTCAAAAGTTAGGACCTGGGTGGGATCCTAAGAATAAGGGAAAGGGACATAAAGAGACCATCTTCTCCACAAATCTAGCAGGGAAGACAAGTAAGAGCAAAGCCAGTGGCTATATTGTGAACTGAAAATATAAGAAAATGCCAACTGGTGATAATTTTTTCTCTAAAGTAAGAAAGCAGGGTATAGATTGAAAATAGGGTGAGAGGGATATGTGATGGGCAAAAGTGTGGAGAGAATGGCAAACTATTGGAATGGGTTTTGTGGAGAGCATGGGAATGAGCTGATCAGAGAAAATAAGTAGAATTGTCAAGAAGTATGGAGGATCCTTCAAGGAAAGTTATCATTAATTTATAGAAAAACAGTATAAGAACCGAGTTCATCCAAAGGTGGATTTTTTTCCTGGTAAATGCAGCAAAAAGAAGGGGGACAAGGGAGACCCCTATGGTAATGGAATGCAGAGTTATGGAAATGATGTGAAGAGAGAAAGAAAAAAGGAGAACACTAATGGACTGGGAAAAAAAAAAAAAAACAGAAGCCTTGATAGGGTCAAAGAACAGATAACAGTCTATATGGTTAATTTGAATAAATTTTTAAATAGCCCTGGTGGTATTGCATCCAAAATCCTAATATCTCATTTCATCAGTGGAAAGACTTTCCTGTTTTGACTGTGGTAGTACAAGAAGAGAATAGGACAAAGAATCTTTATTATTTTACATCCCAAGCTAATGTCTAAATCCTTTGATCAGGAAAAGTAAAGGAAGAAACAGTAAGAATAAAAAGAAATTACAGTCCTGTAATTTCAACTGGAAAATTCTGAATTAAACTAAGTGTAAAACAAAAAATGGCTGCAGAATATTGTGGTGCTATAAGCAAATAGTCCATTGGTCAGCCACTAAATATGCATGATGCTCCTGTGGAGCCCCTAGTTCCAAGTCTTGCTGTAAGGAATTGATACAGAACCTCTTATCCCAACATGGACATATTTAAGAATCTATCCAGGAACCTAGATGTCAGAGCCATCCCAGGGCCTGACGCCACTAAAACGAAATAACATGCCATGTATCAAGCTGTACCTCTAAGATCCAGAACAGTTCTGGAGCTTCTTTGACAGCTGTTTTTCCTAAATAGTTAGATTCAAGTGAATCTAGAGAAAGGATGGTTAATCATTGGTTGATAAATACGTTCATATAATTTTCTACATGCCAGTCATAGTACTAGGCACTAGAGATGCTATATTTGCAACAAAAAAAAAAATGATTCCTTTAAGGAAACTGAAACATATGCAAGAACACAGATATTAAATAATCACCAATACTAAGGTAAATAATTAAGTTTTACAAAAGGCTACAGTGAAAGAAATCTGCATTCAATAGTTATTTAGGAATATTTTGGGTTCCATAGAAAAGGAAGAAAGTGACAAAAAAGAATAATTCAACAATACTAGCACTTTGGGAGGCCAAGGTGGGTGGATAGCTTGAGCTCAAGTGTTAGAGACCAGGCTGAGCAAAAGCAAGGTGGCAGGCGCCTGTAGTCCCAACTACTCGGGAGACTGATGCAAGACGATCACTTGAGCCCAAGAGTTTGAGGTTGCTGTGAGCTATGACACCACAGCACTCTATCAAGGGTTACAGAGTGAGATCCTGTGTCCAAAAAGAAACAATAAAAGAAGAAGAATTCAACAATGCTGCTTAGATTTGGGGATCAGGCAACTTGCAGGCATGTGTGGCATTTTTTCTCCCATGATATTTTTTTTTTATTTTTTTATTTCAGATTAATATGAGGGTTTAAATGATTAGGTTGCATTGTTTGTGTTTCTAAGGTAAATTTCAAGTTGTAGTTGAGCCCTTCATCCAGGGCCTGTATGTTAGTGTTGCTATAAAGGAACACCTGAGGCTGGGTAATTCATGTTAAAAAAAAAAAAAAAAAAGAGGCTCATGGTTCTGCACACTGTACCAGAAGCATGGTGCTGGCATGTGCTTCCAGAGAAGGCTTCAGGCTGCTTCCATGCATGGCAAAAATGAAGGGAGAGCAGGCATGTGCCCATCACGCAGTGAGAGAGGAAGCAAGCAATAGAAAGTGGAGAAAGGCGCCATGTTTGTTCTAACAGCCATCTCTCAGGGGAGCACTCATGGGAACTGACAGAATGAGAACTCACTCATCACAAAGACAGCATCAAGCTTTCATGAGAGATCGGCTTGCATGACCCCAACACCTCCCGATAGGCCCAACCTCCAACACTGGATATCAAATTTCAAACAAACCACATTCAAACCAAAGCAAGATACATAGTAGACAGTTAGATAGACTCAGAAGAAAAATTTGAGCCAGAAAGATAGACTTTCTCCTAGTTGCCCCTTTGCTCAAATGATTCCCAGATCTAAAGACTGCTACAATTAGTGCCCAATTGATGAAGAACAAGAAAAGGAGGGGGCGGCGCCTGTGGCTGATCGAGTAGGGCGCAGGCCCCATATACTGAAGGTGGCGGGTTCAAACCTGGCCTCGGCCAAACTGCAAAAACAGAAAAATAGCTGGACGTTGTGGCGGGTGCCTGTAGTCCCAGCTACTTGGGAGGCTGAGGCAAGAGAATCGCTTAAGCCCAAGAGTTGGAGGCTGCTGTGAGCTGTGTGATGCCACGGCACTCCACTGAGGGCGATAAAGTGAGACTGCGTCTCTAAAAAAAAAAAAAGAAAGAAAAAGAAAGAAAGAAAAGGAGGAAGAGGCCAGGCAAGGTGGCTCACGCCTGTAAAGCTAGACATACCACTCTGGGAGACCAAGGCAGGTGGATTGCCTGAACTCACGGGTTTGAGACCAGTCTGAGCCAGAGAAAGACCTCATCTCTAAAAATAGCTGAGCATTGTGGAGGACACCTGTGATCCCAGCTACTTGGGAGGCTGAGGCAAGAGAGTCACTTGAGCCCAAGAGTTGGAGTTTGCTGTTTTGCTGTGAGCTAAGACACCAGGGCGACAAAGTGAGACTCTGTCTCCACAAAAAAAAAAAAAAAAAAAAAAACAGAAGAGATGCTCTCACTCAGAATTCCTTTCACCACATTCCAGTCTAGATAAAAAATTATGACAAAGGCAATAGGTACCTTTGATAATCCTCCACATGTCACCACGGTATCCCTTCTAAAACATACTTAGGTTTATGACATTACCTTACAGGATGAAATCCCAAGCTTCTAACTATGGGCTTCAGATCATTTATCACCTAGCTTCATTTAGTTCTATTCCCCTCCCTAAGCTCCAGAACCCATTCCATGTGACACACACTTTTTTTCTACAACCACATCATCCTAGAAGTAGCCCATTTAACAGCATATGTTGACTTTTTTTTCCTCAAATACCTTTTGTCTCCTTTCTCTGCCTGGAAAACTTCCACTCTTCCCTCAAGATCCCACTTGCTTCATTTATTCACTTATTCAATAAACATTTTGAGCCCTTCCTGCGTGACACACACTGTTAGATGTTTGGCATATGGAGCCATACACACACAAAAAAATATTATCCGCCTACCCCATGTTATATGCAGCATACCAGAAAAAGACACAGAGGCAAGTGCCATACCAAACACTTTCTCCTCATTGGGAACTGATAAAGATCTTTATCCATACATTTTTTATTTTACTTTATTGCTGATATGCTCTAGGTCTATAGAAGACTTGGCATGTCTAAATTTTGCTAATCCTTTTTCATGAGTTTTGCCTCAGATTGGTCTGCCCAGGTATAACATTTGCTTTTAGCTGGTCATTTAATCTCATTATTTGCTTTCTTGATAACTCAAAATTCACTCTGGTTCCTATGAAGCTTTGGGGATTCCAACATACAATAAAATGGCTGACATCACTTGTCTAAAGCTAGTCTCTTTTCCTGTCTGAAAACTGCACTTCTGTGTGTGTGTGCCCCTGTCTGCCTTCTGCCTTCTAAATATTCTGAATTTCTCAGCTTTTCTTTTTGAGGATTGACAAAAAATTTCCTCATTGGACACACATATGGACTACTTATATTTCCACATAATGTCAATAACCCAGTATTTCCTGTGTAACCTTTTATTGACCTGTCTACAATACCTCATGTGAGCCATCACTTTCTCCTCCCCCTAGTAACATCATCTTTGTGTCAATTAATTCAACATACCTTGGTCCTTCCACATGCCCACCTTGTACTCCCTACATTGGCCTAAGACACATTATGGTGCTTACTTCTCAGCATCAAACTTTAGAGGGCCCTACTTCATCATAAAAACCAGATACAAAGTAAACTGACATCAGTCTGTATTATTTTTAAGTTATTGTTATATTATAAAAGGTTCTTTGTTTCTAGATTGCTTGAGAACCCCTGAGCTATCAAATAAGTGAGGCATTAGATACATAACCAAGACCATCTTGCCCATGCATATTAGAATCCAAAGCCTGTATGTCATCAAATGAACTTCTGGGGATTTTAAGAAGATTTATCTCTCAAGGATATTGACATTATGTATTTTTGACTATGTCTGGAAATGAAACTACTATAGAGCTGAATTTATAGAATTACTTATAGATAGGAGTTCTTCCTATCAGTCTAGTTATGTGAGAAACTTACAAAGACATGGAATTGGCAGAAAAATTATAAACAATGTAAGTAATTTACAGAGGAGAAAGTAACAATTTTGAAGGTCAAATGTGACCCTTCCTAAATAAGTGAGGCTGTAGGAATCAGACAAAGGGACACATATAGATAAAGAGATTTGTTTAAAGACAAAAGCCAAAATTCTTTATGAAAGTCCAAGTTGATCTCCTTCAGTCTCTGATTCTCAACAAGACCAATAATCCTTAATAAAAAAAAAATCTAAGGCTTATTAAAAAATTAGAACAGGTACTATTGTGGTCAAGATCATGGAATTAATCCCTTGAACTGAGGATGAATTTCATTTGTTTCAAAACTACACCCTGCATTGAGCCAGCCATCTTTAAATTACATATCTTTGAGGATTTAGAAACCTGGATAGGACTATTTGAATGACCTAAATCCCTCCTGCTGGGCAGGAGAAATGCTCAAAGCACACACTCCTCAATACAATGTTAATAAAGCAGGAATACAGAAATAAAATTTAAAAATGGTCTATCCCCACATAGTCATTTTATATAAGCAGTAGAAGTGATAATAATTAAAAGTATATACCCACAGAAAAATGTTTATTGTTTCATGCTAAGTAATAGAAACAATGATTGAACATAGACTATTATTACAAATACTTTTGATGTATATATTCAGATAAGAACTAGAAGGGCATCTACAGATATGAAATTATAAGTTCCAGTTTGGGGGAGAGTTATGGATATTGCACTCTGTTTTCTATAATTATTAGAATACTATTACTGTGTATATAAAATAAGCAACAACATGCCAAAATGATGGGGCTGCAGGGGCAATATCTTTATATATAGTAGACGTTGTTTTATTATTGCCAAGAGAAGAATCATTCTACTTCCTTCTAAACTTTGTTTTAATTAAAAAGGGAGAGTGATCCTACAACAGACTAAGACCAAATAAATGTCAGCTCAGCATTTGTGGAAACTGCTAAGACTAGAGGCCAATGATGAATTAGCCCAATTCAGAGACTAATAACATTACTGAGTGAACTGTCATCTCGGTTCTTACGTGCAATGTGTCTCAGAGGAGCAAATGTAGATAGATGCAGTGGAGAATTTCTACCTCTGATTACCAAAATGGCTGAAGTGTTCATGATAGTTTATAATCAGAGACCGAGATTTTATTAGCTTTGGCTATCAAGAGTGTTCAAGGAATACTAAAATCTCACTAGAAAAAAACCTTTGAATTGATGGATGTAAGGCTGACAGCACTGAGAATGAGGAATCTAGGTTCTTGTAGGAGAACAGAAAACAATGGAAAGATGAGCAAAAAAAATGTTATTTTTATTGTCTAGATATACTTAGTAGAATTGGCACACCATAGGTGTAGTAAATCAATAGGACTGTTTTGCTCTCCGTGTTTAATTTTGGGAAAGCATTTAAAACTCTAAATTGGTATCCACAAAACTTAGATTTCATAATAATACTGATAACTAAATTTTACAGAACACTTCTTAGCATTCAAAATGCACTCACTTACTTTATCCCCCATGATCATGATCGGCGCATGAACCCTTTCAGAAGGTAAGGCGCGTATCATTCTTCACATTTACACATGGGAGAAGCAGACTTTAACTGATTAGCTGCCACTCAACTAGAAAATCGCAGGATCCAAACTTAAATTCAAGGAATCTGACTCTAAACCATCTGCAGGTCTTGCTGCTTCCCACAAATAACATTAAAGCAAATAAAGAAGAAAGCTAGCTTTCAGCAAAATTCATATTTAAGACACAGCTTTGACTCTCTTCTCCACTCTCTTCCTACACAGAGTTCCTATGCTGTCAGTTCCTATGCCCCCACTCTGAAGGAAGGAAATTCATTCATACTAATGTCTTAGAAAGGTACTGACTAAGCCCCACAGTTCATTTTTGTATGAAGAATGCTAGGAAAGAGCATTCATCAAAATATGAAATAAACTATCGGTAGAATTTCTAAAACTGAAAAAACAGAGGGGAAAAACACTTTGGGGTCTTCAAATCTCCCCACCGTAGTATCATTTATTCTACTTACTCATGAGGCTGATAATATAAAAAAAAAAGAAAAGAAAAGAAAACTCACCAATTTGGGATGCCAGGTGTGGTAAAGTGCAAAGATGACAAAAAGGTTTGACTCTACCAATACAAGCTGTTTGATCTAGAATAAACAAGATCAACTGACTCTAAGCCTCCATTTCTTCATCTGAAGAATGGAAAAAGTCTGTATTTACAGTGTGGGACTGAAGATAAAATGAGATAAAACTTCATTTCAAGAAAGGGGTGATCGTTATTCTTAAGATTTTTAGCTGGTTGCTTTTATAGGATTTTATCCTCCAAAATCAAGTTACTTCCTCTATCAATGTTGTTATTCTAGAAGCAGCCTCATAAATTTTACAATTTACTGTTAGCATTACAAAGAATGAGCAACTCATCTACTATAATGACTGTGTTATAAAATCCATTTTTATAACTTTGAGAATTATCTAGGAAGCTCAGGAGTTAGCATGACTTCAAAGTATTCAAAACATGGGGTTTTATTTTGCCTTCTAATCACAAAGAAGGCACTTAGCATATTTAGAAAAACCTACACCACTAGTGATTCAGATAGATCCACGTGGATATTATGGGTATGTGTCACACATGCACACACATCCAGCTTCTAAAGCACAAATCAATCAAGTTTATTAATTCCGTCCCATTTTCATGTTAATTACGTTTCAACAATCCTTAAGGCACACATCTGCCAATTTGTCTTGGAATGTTAATGTTCTCCAACTTTAATGGTACGTAGTTATCTGCCTTTGACAGCCGCAGGTGGTTCGTCCTATCATGCAATTTCTTTCTACTTGTGGCCAGCACAACTCTTGTAGCTTGGGGTAAACACCATTTCTAACTACCATCTGTGTAGTATATAAAAATGCAAATATTCCTTGAGGCTATTATCATCTTTTATCATACTTTGTCCTTAACCCACATGATCTTCTCAGCTATTAACTAAAAGTGATGTCCCGTGACAATGAGACTTAGATAGGTACATTTGAAATTTGGAGATTAGCACATTATCTGGAATGCAAGAGTGGGAACATATGAGTATTATAGTGAAGGGGCAGCAAAAGAGGATATCCTTAAATCTGACATATACACATATATTTCCTTCCTACTCAGCATCTACTCCCTATCCCACCTTTCAAACAAGAGTCCAACTCAGTACCTTCCCACCTGTGTGCTTCACGGGAAACTGACTCCACACCAGGTCCTGAAAAAGACTGAACTGGACTAAGGATAATCTAGTTTTTCTCCTTGCAAGTGATTAGTTCAGAAATGACCATGTGATTCATTATGTGCCTATGAGTTTCCAATGAGAAGCCTTTGTGGGGCGGGGGGAGGGTAGTGACCCAGATTAATCATTCTTCCTTTTTCTAGGAGAACTGTCAGGGAAACTATTCTTTTTCTTCCTTTTGCATGTTGTCACACACAAACATGAGATCCAGTCAGAGGAAGAAGTCAACATTTAGAAGGAGACAGAGTGAAGAGAATCACAGGGAAATGGATCCAAAGCAAGTAAGTGAAATGTCCCTGAAACTGACCTTACTACTAGATTTCTCTATATGGGAATCAGTACAATTCTCCACCTTGAGGGCCAGGTGTTGTCAGGTTTTCTGTGACTTGCTGCCCATGCTACTCAAATAGTATGAAGCCTAAGGCAAATGCTGTGTTGTGTGGGTCCCTCAGCTACTGTGCTCTGAGCAGACATATAAAAAAAATTGCAGGCATCTACACCATCTGTCACTTAGTATAAGTAAAAGCTAGACAGAGAAAAGACTTGGACATGTGACTGTCCAAGGCATTGCCATGTAACTGACAAAATCTAGGTTGAAATATTCCTCTCTCTCCTCTTCTGACAGTATTCTTTCCTGGATTGCATTTTTTCACCATTAAGATCATCTAAAAATGAGGGAAATGTTCTACAAAAATGTCACCTTCATTTTGCAATAATTTGAATACATAATTATTCATCCATCTAAGAAAAACAATCCATTTTAGAAAATTAATTATTGAGTGTATAAAGTGCTTTTCATTCTTAGAATCCATAATGTGAATTGGCTGGATGATAATTAATGCTTTCTAGCACAATTCTTATAAAGGTGTCTCTCCAATCAGATCTGACAACCTACTTGCCCAACTTGCCTCTTACACCTTCAAGATCTTAATGAAATAAAAGTGAACTTCAAAGTTATTCCAAACAAAAATGCAAAATTAAATTTACTCTTCCTATCTGATATCTAAAATTTATATTTACCTAACTAACATTGCTAATATCATTAACAGGGATAAAAAGAATAATTCTTAAGCTGTTCTTGCCCACAAAGCTATCCATTAATCCCTTCCTAAAAGAACAGAATGAATGGGGGCACTATTAACATAACCTCATTTTACAATCTCTGGCCTTTATTTGTATAGTAAGATAATATTTTTAATGTCTGTATTAAACAATATTTTGAAAGTTATATGCATTTCATTATATACATTTAATTATGATTGATTATAATTTAAATTATAATAAATTACCAGTAGTATAATCAATATTTAGGATTCTATCTTGACCCACATCCTGTGGGCTTTCATTATGAAGCAATGTAAACTATCTGATTATAAGACAGGATTTCTGAATAGCTGGTGCTCTCCAGCCAGTATTAACTATTTGCAAAAAACCCCAAACAATGTCTCAATCAATATATCTGCAGTTCGTAAAAATTGTTTGCTATTAAAATATCACAACCCACTCCTACTACCTCTAGACGGGACACCTACCTTTGGAACCTTTTGCTGGAAATTCTCGCTAATAATACAGTTTCTAGCCCTGCAATACACTTCTGTGCTAACACTGCCCATTTGACTTTACATTAAGTTTCCGGTGACCCAAACTGCCACCTGATCCAATAAGGATTTCTGTCCATGTGTTGCTACAGATTGTATTTGTCTTGTTGCATGTTGCTGAAGAGACCAATTGAAGTTGAAGAGACCAATTCTGGTGCTCACAAAAGTCAACTGAAAAGTGTGAATGCATAAGGAAATCCCCAAATTGGTCTTCCATATCTTTAAAATGCAGGGACTCAAGAACAAATAGGATAGGTACATGGTCAATTATCAATACCATCTTTACCCCAAGAATAAAGCTATTATTTGACTGAAGCAGTGTTTCACAGAAAAAAAAAATGGAAGAATAACCCTTTCGCTGTTAAGATTTCTCAAGTTGCTTTCACCCTATAGCTACTGTTTGATATATTTTGCAGGCATGCTCAGATAGGTAAACTGACTCAACGATGAGAGTCTTTTTGTGGGTAAGGTTTACAGATAAAATTGCAAGAGAAAACTTGAGATTTAACGTATTTGCTTTTGGCCTCTGAAGTCAGAAATAAGTATCTATAGACAAATGTTCCACTCCCCATGATTTCAAAATTGAAGCAAAATATTCAAGGAAGAAAGTATCAAAGTTATTTAAAATGTACTTTTTTAGCATATAGTTAAAGGTTTATCCTCCAGAGATACTCAACATTAATTGCTCGAGTGCAGGTGGTTCCATGTCCCTTAACCACTACTATCAAAATGACTTTAATGAAAATATTGGAGTAAAGGAAATCTAATTAATTTAAAATAAGAGGGTTGGGGAGTTGGATGTAAAAGAGGATCTGCTGACGTAGATTTTAAAAGCCAAAAGTACTTCAAAGACAGAGCTTTAAATATAAAGATATAAAATTTCCCATCCTCTCTAGGTCAACTACTAATATAAGAAATGGTAAATAGAACAGGACTCAAGAAGGATCTTTAAACACTATTTGTCAAAACAAACAAAGAATAAGCAATTTTAAAAAGAGAATGCTACGTGGTATCAAGTAAAACCTTATAAACACCAGAAGATAAAGTTATGGGAATTTAAGAAGGAAATGGCACTTTCTCTTTAAGAAGTGAACGGAGCAGTCAAAAAATATAGTTTGCTGAA
Organism: Perodicticus potto; assembly: GCA_963574655.1. Taxonomy (NCBI): domain Eukaryota; kingdom Metazoa; phylum Chordata; class Mammalia; order Primates; family Lorisidae; genus Perodicticus; species Perodicticus potto. The sequence continues at coordinate 12,637 of CAUYRH010151596.1, forward strand.
CATGTAACATTTGCATTTCTATTAAAAGTCCTAACTTGACACAAACCATTAGCATTAATGGAGAAACTCAAGTGTTTTCAGAGTCATAAGACAAATCAAATTATGTTCTTTGGACAAATAAGGATTAGAAGGAAGTACCTTGTGAAAAATGACAGGGATCGTAAATGAATCCATATTTCCATTTATAATACAACCACAAAACCCAAGCCTTAAAGACAAATGTTGGGCACCTGCCACATTTATGATAAAGACAAATTCCCAAATACCTAACTGTCTGGGTGTTTTATTTTTTAAGCAATCTGGTGGCTCTAAAACCTGTTAAAACTTGGGAATCCATGTCATATGCCCATTCTCCTAAAACATCAACGCGGATGTCCTTTCCACCTGCCTCAAGTCTGGCCTGAAATTAGCCCATGGAGAAAGAAGTAAGAGTGGAGTTATAAATCACTGCTCTGTCAAGGCGAGAAGCAAGCATGTAAATCGCTCTGAGACTAAAAAAGATTCCTCCCTAAGGCAGAAGTAAGAATGTTTGCTTATACCTTTATAAATAAAGTTCTGTCAAGCTGTGAGGGAAATATACTCATATCCATAGGGGTAGTCAAGGAGCCAGCTTTGTGAATCTCCAATCTAATCTATTTCCACACAAAGGACATTCTCACCAGCTTCCTCCTGGGACAGTAAATAATTGCTAATCATCCCAGATGGTGTGAATCTAAACTTATCAGTGACAGATAATAAATCAGAGCATTGTGATGTGTGCCATGCTATTACAGTTCCAATGATTTCACACCGATGGGACATTCAAACTGCTAAGTAACATAATTAGTTACAGATAATTCCAAGACATTAATCATGCTCAGGATAAATCCTTGGAACAAATATTGAAAATATTCTTTATCATATATATATATTACCAAGTTCCTAAAAGGGATTATTTGGTACTGGGCTTGTAAGCATGCAGACATTCAAGGCGCACAGGACTTTCTAAAACACAGAAATGATATTCCATTAGACATTTTATCAGATGAAGTACTATCCTACCTTCCATTGCAATTTCTCAAGTTGTGTTCAAACAAAACATTTACTCTTACATTCAAGACAATTTTAATTTTATTTTATTCATTTCAACTATTTCTTGAAATAGTGCATCTCTCTGTCCTCTTATCAAGGAATGCAGTGAACTATGATCATACCACTGTACTCTGGCCTGGGTAACAGAGAAAGATCCTGTATCAAAAAAAAAGAAAAGATGGTGGCACCTGTGGCTCAAAGGAGTAGGGTGCCAGCCCCATATGCTGGAGGTGGTGGGTTCAAACCCAGCCCGGGCCAAAAATCGCAAAAAAAAAAAAAAAAAGAAAGAAAGAAAAAGAAAAGAAAAAAGGAATGCAATACTCACCTTGGGAATAATTGTGAAGCAAGTGAGTTTTGTTTAGGGTCTTTTCCTAATGCTTATTTCAACATTTTATCTCACTTTTAGGAAGCATGTCTTGTAAAGCTTCCCTAGGTCCTTTAATCTAACACCCATTTAATCCCACTTTCTCTGGAATGGAACTCTGACCACTTATTTTCCAGTCTGTCTTCAAACCTTACTCCTCCTATGTCCAATTTCTCAGAATCAAGATATTTTCTAGCTACTCTCAGTAACCAAGTCTCGCCCAAGTATTAACAACTGAGAACAACTTTTTTTCTATTAAATCATAACTGTGTACATTTATGAGATACAGTGTGCTGATCTAATATACAATGTGGAATACTTACATCAAACTGATTAACAAAACCATCACTTCACTTACTTATTTGTTGTGGTCAGACATTTATACTCTACTCATAACAGATTTGAAATCTACCATTGCGTTATGCACAGTAGGCAATGGTCCCACCAACTTAATGAATGAAAGCTTCCTTACAGCTGCATTTGAAACTGTTAGGCTTGAAAATGAGAAGAGAATTTGCCATGCAGTATATTCTCATATACTGAGAATTTGGGGGATTTTACAAACCATGACATGAACAAATAGCTTATGGCTAGAGTTGGTCATTAACAAGTTGGTGATAACAAGCCAACCCATGAAATGTGAGCTACCAACATAAAAGCACTATAAACTGAGAATGTCATAAATTACCTATGTGTGTTTACTCTAGATGTTCCATAAATTATTTACCATCTGATCCTAAATCCACTCTCCCAGATTGTGTATCCTTTCATATATGTATGGTAGTTCTATAAATAAGAATATTTTGACTTTCAAAAGTCAAACTTGTTCATTCTTTTCCTTTAAACTTTGGATAACTCTTGCAAATTTGCCCTCTCTCCATAAATTAGGGGAAATATTCTCTTGAGTTATCTTCCAGTACTTTTACTTTTTAAATTAATATTTAAATCTTCAACCTAGGGCCGGGCAGGGTGGCTCACAAGGCCCAGGTGGGTAGATTGCTTGAGCTCAGGAGTTAAGAGACCGGCCTGAGCAAAAGTGAGACCCTGTCTCTACTAAAAATAGAAAAACTAGCCCTGCGTTGTGGAGAGGGCCTGTAGTTCCAGCTACTCGGGAGCCTGAAGCAAGAGGACTGCTCAGGCCCAAGGGTTTGAGGTTGCTGTGAGCTATGACGCCATGGCACTCTAACCAGGGCGATAGAGCAAGATTCTGCTCAAAAAAAAAAAAAATCTTTAATCCATCTGGAATTTACTGTGACTATGGCATGAACTGAGGATTTAACTTTAATTTTTCACAACTGGTAGCCAATTGTCCTAGCACTATTAATTTAAAAAGCTAACCCTTTGGTCCAAATTACTATCTATAGAATATAGCTTAAATCAATTAAAACGCAATAGAAACTTCATAGTAGACCACCTCTCTACAATGACCACTCCCTCAAGTTGACCTAATTTTTATAGGGAACACTCACCACATGTACATATCCACACAGTAGACCTAGCTCCTTATATTGACCGCCTCCATATTTTGACCAATTGGTTATAGGCCCTTGGATGGTCAACTTGCAGAGGTTCTACTGTATATCTGTCTGATAGACTACTACATAGCTTTTTAAAAGAATGAAGTGGTTCTCTATGTAATATAATGCCAACAATATATAGGGTTGACCTGTTAACAGTGCAAATTGTAGAATATATGTATGTTCTATTTAAAAATAAACTCTCTCTCAACATACTATACATAGTATAAACATTTGTATAAATATTGGAAAAATTCTAATGGCATACAAATCAAACTATCAATGGCTATATCTAATTGGGCATGGAGAAGGGTCTCTTTTTCCCAGCTACTGATACTTAACATAATTTTAAAAACTTATTTATAGTAAGCATAGACATATTTTATATTGCAAATCAAATCTTGCAAACAGAAATAATTCCTCGATGTTAACCAATAGTATAATCAAAATATGCCTTACAAATGACTGAATTCATAGGTAAATTACTTGATAAGAAGCTCTTCTCTCTTTCTTCCTCTGTTGGACTGTGACATGCACAAGAAATTAAGCTTGATTGAATTTAGCTTCAGAGATTTTGCTGTTGTTACAGGAGTTAGCCTACTGCAACTAATGCAAGCCCCCAGTCATTTTTCACTGACCTTACAACTACTTAGGAAGATGAAATGTGCATATATGAAAAGTTAAAAGATCAAAGAAGCATGTGTGTACAACATCCCTGATAGTAAGGATTGTAGAAATGCCATTAAGAAGAAATATCCAGAAGATTTTGATAAGATGGAGCTGGGCAAGTTTTGATGACATTAAGAGGAAATATGGAGGAAGAATGTGAGTAAAGTGGAGAATCAGGAAAATAAACATACGAAATGGGCTTCACTGGCTAGAATATTTTTACTAAGAAGTAGTAGAGTTAATACTGAAAATGTAGGTTAGAACCCAATTATAGAGAAGCCTCAATATCAGCCCAAGGGTGTTCATCTTTGTCATGAAGAACCAGATTGATATTATATTATTTCTCATGCCAATGCCAAATGCTAGAGAAGGCTACTAGTCTCAACTAGCTTGAGAAAGAGTCTCAAGTTATATCAGCAAGAAATAGCTTCATGTTCAATTAACATCTGACACCAGCTAATGAGGGAGATATTGTTCGGTAATGGACATGGGCTAACTCTGCTATAGGCAAGGATGTTGTTGAGATGTGGAGAAACAGGAAGAACTGACTGTTTTTGAAAGATAAATCTAACCTTATGTTGGTGAGACAAGGAAGAGAGCTTGGTGATGCCTGAGGGAAAGGAGGAATCAAAGAGAACCCTGCAGTTTTGAGCCTTTACTCTTGGAATATTGTTACCATTTCCAAAAAGGTATAATTTAGAAGAGAGGGTTCCTATAGAAATGTCTTACAAAAAGTTTGAAACATAGCACAGAAAATGCCGAATAAAGAAAAATGGAAGCTCTTTTTTCCTTTCCTCTTCAGGGAGGCATGTTGCTGGAACAACAAAAAAAAAATCATGACCTAATTATAAATCATCCCAAGTCAACATGACTGAGTTCCAAGAAGAATATGGCTTAACAACCGCTGGGTAGAATAAAATGAAAGATTGTATGTTTTCTATCTCAAAAAAAAGTGATGCGTTTAAAAATAACAATTTTGCAACACAATAATATTTGGTTATTATCCTGTTATAAAATTACAAATAAAAATAAACTATTTTGTAACTTTTAAAGGTCCTATTACTAAGAAGTATAGATTGACTTGCTTTTAATCAAACTGATATTTTTAATTACATTGCAAGTTTTCCTTTGCAGGGAAAATTTTCCTGGAAAAATCTACCTGTAATTAAGCCATATATGTACATGGTGCAGACTACAATGTTTCCACAATTGCTTGTTTGAGCTTCGTAACTTTCTAGTGAGGGCATAAGGCTGGGATTATAACCTCCAGGACACAGATGGATTCAAATTCTACCAAGAGAAATGATCTAGTTTGCCTAAAGCCCACCCCACACAGTAAACTAAGTGATGGAATTGGAATAAGAATTGAGGTCTCCTAATTTCAAGTCTGGTGTTGTGTGTGCGTGTAAGTGTGTGGAGAGAGAGGTGGGGGAGGGGAAGGAGAAAGAGAGAGAGACAACAGGGAGAGATGGAGAGGGAGAGAGAGATGGAGAGAGGCAAGAGAGAGAGGGAGAACATCACGGATCTTCTGCCCCATTGAAATATTTGGTTTCATATTGGCCTTTTACAATGTTACATATTCTTTTTTTTTACAAAGACTCCATTAGTTGGTTGCCTACTTTTTCTATTAAATCGTGTTTACTTGCCTTAAATAGAACAAGGTTATGCCCTTTATGAAAGCTTGAGGTATAGCCCATAACACCCTCAAAAAAGATTTATGATCTCACACAATATTTTACTGTTGTCATTAAAAACAAGTGGTGAGATAAAGTAGTTTCAATTATACAATGAAAGGGTTGCCCTATTTCAAAGGCAGCCTGAATTCAAAATGCTTGAAATAATTGAGTTACTGTTTTCTGTTTCAAAATATCTAACATTATGAGAAGAATGAATTTTCTGTTTCTTTTATTATTTATAATGAATAAATACTGCATATACTGGAAAAATAAAAATTCACCTCGAAGTAGATTTTTTATATTTTTTCACAACACCATGGCTCTCTCTGTGGCTAAGTTGCACATTTGGGAATCTCCAAAAGCTATTGAATTTTCGACAGGTTTTTAAGTAGTATATTTTCCTCAAATCACAGGATAAGGTGTATTTAGAACCTCTTGTGCTTTCCCTGACAGGATATGACCCAGGGTGAAGGATAGAGAAGCTGATTGAAATTATCCACCTCTGAGACCTCCTGAAGATTGACATGTATGTTCAGATTTGTTTACAGTCAATTCTTTGAGAAAGAAAATGTTTCCATTTTACTCCAGGGATAAAAATGTCATCTGAAAGGGCAAGGATCATTTTCTATATGCCTTTTGGGAAATTCTGTAGCCTCTAATATAGTCCTAAACATACACCAACCATTCAAGAAGTACATATTTCACTTCCATGAAAATAATACATGAGGAGTTCCAGGGTAGTAGCATATTCCATTTGGTATGAGTGCAACTGTGTCAGGATGGTAGATTGCTGGCAGAAATGGCCCCAATGCTCTGCCCTCTACTCTATTCACACCCTTTGCAAATGTGCTGTAGAAGCTCCTTTGATCCAAAGGTTGTATATTCCCTACTTTTTGAATCTGGACTTCCCCTGTGACTTGATTTAGTAAACAGAACATGGCAGAAGTAACAGTGTGCCACTTCTGAGCTTGAGCCTTGCGCTCTTGGAACCAGCCACCATATGAGTGAGCCCTGGCTAGCCTCACGGAGGTGAGAGACTTCCTGGAGCACAGATAAGCTGTCCCAGCTAAGGTCATCTCAGACCAGCCAGCACATAGCTGGTCCAACAGCTAACCACATACCCACGAGCAAACTCAGTTGTGATCAGTCCAAATTTCTGATCCACCAAATCATGAGCTAAATAAACAGCTATTGTTTTAAGCTCCTAAATTTGGGGGTGTTTTATTACACAGTAAAAACTAATTAATACTTTAGAGAAAGGCTGCATAGGAGGAATGCCATATTCCTATCCAGAAAAAAAAAACCTTCTTTCAAGAGTTTCACACTTCTAGAAAGTTCCTACATGAGGAACATCTACTCCTCTTTTTACCCATTACTCATTCCTTCCCAAAAGAACAGGCATAGTGAGCCTGGTTGATGGAAGCCTGAAAATTATTATGCTACATTTTATAGCATTGGGATTAAAAAGGTTAAAGAAGGCTGGCCTGCTCTCTCTTGCTCTCACCAACTTGTTTGCAAGTGGAAGAATCCTTCCTCCTCTTTCTATGCTCCCTAATTATTTTTTTGCTCCCCAATTCTTTTTGATTCCCTTATCCACACAGAAGGGTCCACTATTGTCAATCACTGACCTGCCGTCTCTAGTGTATGGAGAAGGCCTTTAGTCCTTTACGATGACTCCTAAAATTGCCTTAGAGAACCAGATCTCTTCATAAGCAAGTCCAGATTCACGACGGAAGTAGGAGTGACTCTTAAACTTGAGGTTCAAGCTACATTTTCCAAAACAGATCAACAGTTGGATACCTTTATGCCCATTCATTCTCACAACATAAACCTAAGAGGAAAAGAGATGGGGCTTTGCTGTGCCACTTCATCAACTTCCAATAGTTGAAAATATTGACCTGAAAGTTTTAAATGTATAATGAAATGGAATTTATCCGTTAGATTTTCTACATTCTAATGCTACTATCTTTCATATCAGGTTTCATGGGATTCTTATGACTAGACTAAAACCCCAATTCTTTTTACTCAATTTTCCTATAAAATGTCTAGGGAAGAACCACACATAAACTTCCAGTCACTCTATTTTGGTCCCTTTTTATATAAAGATGAGACGATACTTTGATCAAACAACAGCAGGTCTTCGTTTCCAACTGTCAGGTTTTCTGCTCCTGGTAGTAAAAGTGGATTTTTTTCCAGAAAGAAAACAATATATAAAATTAGATAGTAGATAGAAACTAAATTTAGCATGTTAAAAATGTTTGAATCTACATGTCACATACACAAAAGTTCTTTGGAAAGTGTTTCAGCAGTAAAAAAATGACATTTTACATATTTTCATTTCACCTTCCAAAAAGCTTAAGATGTAAGGAAATGTGACAAAAATTTTGTGAAATAATCGAGATCAATATCAGGGGATAAATAGCCTGGGTTACCACCCCATCTTCAATTCAAAGCTCAATATTTTCTACATCCCAGAAGATCCTATTCTTGGTATTTGTCACCTCTGTGTATATGAAATTCAAGCAGAATCACTATCACAACTCCTTTTTAAGAAAGTATTTGCATTTGCAAATCCAGCCCAAATATATCTATTTCTATATATCAGTTCAATTTCTTTAATGTTGACAAGGTTTCTATTTCTTCCTGAATCAGTTTTTGTAAACATTATTTTACCAATAAGTAAATGTTAGTTTTTCCTAATATACAAATTTATTGACACAAAGTAGTTTAGGTATGCTTGTATTACTTCATCTTGAGGTCTATAATTATGACTTCTTTTTAATTCCTAATACAATGAATTTACACTTCTCTCTTATTTATGTATTTTTATAGGTCAATCTTGGTTGAAATTTTTCTATTTTATTGAATTTTTTTAAAGAACTAACTTTGGACATTTTTGTTCATTACTATTATAGGTTTGTTTTCTCTTTTATAAAATTATGCAATTATCCAGAGGTCATTTCTCCACTCTGTTGACTATTTCCTTAGTTTTTCAAAATATTTTTAGTTTGATTTAATCCCATTTCTTTATTTTTAGTAATACTTTTGTTGCCTATATTTCTAGGATCATATCCAAAAGCCACTGCCCAGATCAATGTCATAAAGCTTTTTTCCTATTTTCTTCTAGTAGTTTTATGACTTCAGGTCTTATGATTAGTCCTTAATCCATTTGTAGTTTATTTTTATTTATGAGATGAGGGACTAATTTTATTCTTATACATATAGATATTCAATTTAGTCAGCACCATTTATTGAAGAGATTGCCCATTCCCCGGTATATGTTCTTCACATCTTTCTCCAAAAACAATTGACTATAAGTGTGTGGATTGACTTATTTATTCTGTTCCATTGTTCTCTGTTCTCAAGCTGTCACCCTGGGCAGAGTGCTGTGCCATCCTAGCTCACAGCAACCTCCAACTCTTGGGCTCAAGAAATCCTCTTGCTTCACTTTTTCTATTTTTAGTAGAAATGGGGTCTCGCTCTTGCTCAGGCTGGTCTCGAACCTGTGAGCTCAAGCTATCCACCTGCCTCAGCCTCCCAGAGTGCTAGGATTACAGGCAAGAGTCACCAAGCCCAGTTCTATAGTTCTCTACTCTTGAGATAGATGCTTAGCCTTCTTTTTCTAATACAGGCATTATGGCTATAAATTTCCTTCTAAATATCTATTCAGCTGGATCCCACATGTTTTGATGTATTTGATTTTTATTTTAATTCATTTCTAAGTGTTTAATTTAATTCCTAATTGTTTTTGACCTATAATTACTTAGAGTATTTAAAATATGAAATATAAAGTGGTTATTTTAATTATCTTTGTTATTCTTAACTTAATGGCACTGTGGTCAGGCTTTCTTTATGGATTAATGGATGATTATATTTTGTTTAAATTAGTTCCTGCAGAACTATATAGTCTATAATTGTTTAGTCTTAAGATTTCAGATATGTCTATTAGATCAAGACTTAATTCTGATGTTAACATCTTCTTTAAAGTTACCAGTTTTTGCATGCTTGATCTACCTATTACTAAGAGTTGTATTTGTCAATCTGTCAAATTTTCATTGCTTTGCTATAAACTTTCATTTTTTTGAGGCCATATTATTACATATAAATTAAGGCTTTTTTACATTTTCCTGGAGAACTGAATATTTTACCTTTATGTAATGATCTACTTCACTCTGATGGTTTCATTGTTTCAAACTCTTTGATGTCTGATCTTAATATATATACTGTAAAATTACTTTGGTTGATATTTGCCTTATGATATCTCAGGTAGTAAATACGTACTATGGAAATGAAGCAGGGAATGGGTACCGAGAAGTATAGAAAGGTGCTCTAGGAGGCTTCCTGCTAACATGAGTTTTGAGGAGAGAGCTGAATGGAGTAAGTATAAAAACCATGTATATATCAGGCAGGAAAGGGTTTCAGGTAATGGGAACAGCATCAGCAAATGTAGAAGACGCATGGTGTGCTTACAGACCAGCAAAGAGGCCAGCGTGGCTGTGGAGGAATGAGCAAGGTAAAGCATCTTCTAGATGAAATAAGAAAGGAGATGGGAGGGTCCGGCACAGTTGCTCACACCTATAATCCTAGCACTCTGGGAGGTCAAGGTAGGAGGACAGCTTGAGCTCAGGAGTTCAAGACCAGCCTGAGTAAGAGTGAGAACTTGTCTCTACCAAAAACAGAAAAAACTAGCAGGGCATGGTGGTGGGTGCCTATAGTCTCAACTACTCCAGAAGCTGAGGCAGGAGGATCACTTGAGCCCAGGAGTTTGAGGCTGCAGTGAGCTAATCCAGTGCCATGGCACTCTATCCAGGACAACAAAATGAGATCTTGTCTCAAAAAATAAAAAAAAGGAAAGGTAATGGAGCTACATAATATAAGAATTTGTAGGCTACAGGATGATTTGAAAATTTGTTCTTAATGAATAAGAGAGGAAGCTATTGGAGGGTTCTGAGCAGAAAACAGACATGACCTGATTTACATTTTAGCACCATCTACGTGATTGTCAGGTACACAAAGGATTATGGGGCCAGAGTAGGGCATGAGTGAAAAGTAGAAGCAGAGAAACTACTTAGGAAACTTGAAATAATTTAAATGTCAAGATAATGGTAGTTTAGACCAGCACAGCTGCAGTGGAAAAGGTGAGGAATAGTCTAATTTGGTGTATATGTGTATTTTGAAAGTTAGAACTGCCTGGGCTTGCTGATAGATTGATATGGAGTATGAAAGGGAAGAATCAAGAATAAGTCCTAATGCTTGATATGAGCAATGAACACTTGGGTTTGACATCCATTAAAATGAGGATAACAGTAAGAGGAGTTGCTTTCCATAGGGCAAATTGAAACTCTGTTTTACAACCTGCCAATTTTAAAATGCTTATTAGTTATACAAATGGAAATGCCTGGTTGGGGCTAGAGTTCAGTCTAGAGATACAGGCTAAAGATAGAAAGTTGACAGTTACCAATGAAGAGACAATCTTTGAAACTGTGAAGTGTGATGAGAGCACCTAGGAGGAGGGAGTAAAGATGGAAAAAAGAAGAGATCTAAGGTTGGAGCCCTGAGGCACTCCAATGTTGAAAAGTGGGAAGATAAAAAGAACACAAAGGAAAGGAGAGAGAGCCGTGTCCTGAAGGGCAAGGAGAGAGAATGATTTAAGAAGGAGAAACTCCATTGCATCTGAACCAAGATGATAGGTCAAGTCAGATGAGAACCGAGAATGTTTCATTCTCAGGCTGGTAAAGTGACAGTGACAGTCACTTGGGGAACTTCAACAAAATCATTTCAGAGGAGTGGTTATGGATGGATGCCATGTTGGAGGTGTGGTCAAGCAAGAATGAGGATAGAAAAGAGAGATAGGAAATAGAGAAAACTCAAATATTTTGGAACAGGAAGTAGAAAATGGGGAGGGGTTATATTTAGGAAGGGAGGGATCCTGTGGTTTCTTTTTATTTTTTTCTTAAGTTGGAAAATATTATTGCATGTTATTTTGCCACTGGTAATGATGGCAAAAATGATTGTGCAAAAAGAAAGATGGCAATTTCAGCAGTAAAGATGCTCTACTCCAGAGGCCAAACTTTTTCTGTAAAAGGCCAACATTAAATATTTTAGGCTTTCTGGGCCATTTTGACCAACTCTGTCATTAGAGCCCACTAAAGCAGCCATAGACAATGCAAAAACAAATAAGAGTGGCTATGTTCCAATACCACTTTATCTTCAAAAACAGTAAGCTGGCTAGATTTGGCAGTACTTTCCAAAACCCTGCTCTATTCAATAAGTATTTTCTCAATTGGAATAAAATTCATTTGAACAAAATGGAAAATTGTATACTGTATAATAATATCACTAAATAGAACTGAATCTGTTTTATTGTTAGATTCTCCATTAACAAGTTGATTGTTGTCACACCCTTCAGGAGTTTCCTAGGTCCAGATCACATTATTCTCTACTTAGTCCCATCCTATTTCATTCTCATCAGTACTTAGTATAAAGGAAAACATGCTTAAGATTACATAGAAGGAGAACTTTATTTTTTGACAATAGAAATCTAAAGACGTTGATTAGTCAGGCTACCAGGCTTGAAACTGACTTTGTAGAAGAAAAATTACAATAAAAATAAACTAATACAATTGAAGCAGATTTTACATATAGGAAGTCTCACATTTGCAGCAACATGGATGGAACTGGAGACCATTATGTTAGGTGGAATAGCCTAGGGACCGAAAGACAAATGTTACATGTTCTCATTCGTATGCAGTAACTAAAAAACAGTGAATTTCATGAAAATGGAGAATGGATTGATAGTTACCAGAGGTAAAACGGGGTGGGGGGGGAGGAGGCGAAGAGGAACAGCAACAAGCAAAAAAAAAAAAAGCAGGAGAATTATCACCGTGTGGAAAGTTATACAATATTTTAAGCACTGCATTCTAAGGGGAGTGGGGAGGGAAATCTGATTAGTTAGAGTTCATTTGGGGTGAGTGAACTAGAATGGTAAGAGGTCAGAAAACTATTTTATATGAGAAATGTTTGAAATATCAGAAGACAGAAAAGAGAACATTAAATATAGGCATAAGGAAAGTCTTCAAATACTTACAGGACTAGCATATGAAAGGGAAATTAGGTAGCCATTGGTTATAGGATAGCTCATTTCTGAATAGTGTAGGGAAGATTTTTCTAATGGTTGATCAGAATTGTCTACACATGTTTTAAACTGAGTTGGTAAGCTCTCTAAAAGTAAACAAGCAGAAAGTAGAGAGAAAAGGAGATAGTAAAGGGAGATAGTTTTACTCTTAACCTATATGCCTTGATTTTTCTCACCAGTGAAATAGAAATTCTCTTACTTTGTGGAGAATTTGCTAATAAATTTCCATGGGCCCCTTTCATTTTTTTAGAGAACTCTAGAAAAGTTAAGATAGATTTAGGCCACACCTAGGAAGGACCTGAACCATGGAAAAGACAACATCCATCGTTCCATTTTTGTTTGTTTGTTTGCTTGTTATTAAAGAAGCTGTCCCAGAGGGACAAGGGAGGAAGGGATGAGTAAATTCACACCTATTGGGTACAGTGCACATTGTCTGGATTGGGGGCACACTTATAACCTTGACTCAATTTTTGCAAAAAAGAAAGCATATAAGCAAAACATGCATATTTGAAATTAATACAGAAAAAGAAAGAAGCTCTCTCATCATGACACTGTTCTGCCTGTTTTATACATCTTTCTGGAATACTCCACAGGCTCTGCCTGGGCTGTCAGCCGTAGGGTTCAGCAATGCAATCACCAAGCCATCGTTTTTCCAACTCATTAGACCATATTATTAGAGCTGTTGCCACTACAGCCCTTCTAGCTCAAGGCATAAATATGCCTGAGCCTACGTCTGAGAACTTAGAGCTTATCCTTGTTTTCTTTCATTTTATTTTTAATTTTACTCACCAACACAGTTAAGGAGAACATTCTCTCAAGCCGTATTATGAGCCTTTTGCCCCTATATGTTTTTGCTTACCAGGATATTTCTGGGAGAGGTAGGAGAAGCACCTTCCTGGTGCTTCTCCATTACAAGAAATGGCAAGTCATGCATTGCTGGTAGCCCGAGGTGGCTCTGAAATGATCTGTCAAGCACGCAGAACACCCGGCTTTGCCTGTCTCAACATCACAGGAAAGCAATACTCCAGTAGATCTTGTTTGGCATTTTCCTGTTCCAGATGCCTGTCTGACCATTTTATTTTACTGATGAATTTTATAACAAGATGCAATTATAAGAGGCTGACTGTTTCTTGAGAGGCCTTTCTGAAATGTGCATTTCTCACCGTTATTTGCTTTACCCCTGGAACCACACCAGCTAAAAATCTAATTACATTTGTTGACATTCCTCTGACCACTTATTTTTCAGGTGCACAATTATAAAACTACTGGCAACACAATCATAACTAACAATCGTATAGCATTTTATCATTGGTAAAGTGCTTTTAGGTATGACATCTCATGAAAAATGCCTGAGGTAGAAGCTTACTCAATAAATGTTATCAAAAAAGCATTTGTTAGAAGCCCCCCCCACCAGAGGAAATAGTTGAGGGCATTTTAGGGGCAAGGTAATGAGATGAGCTCTGTACCGCCCATCACAATAATTCACAATAAGCAACCCCTAAAAGACAAATGCAACTAGACTTTTTCTGAGTAAATATTACTTTTTATTTTATGTGTATCAGACATATACCCCAGCTATATTAGCTTCCTAGGGCTGTGATAACAAAGCATTGCAAACTAGGTAGTAGAAATTTATTATCTCACAGTTCTGGATGCCAGAAATAAAAAAATAAGGTGTTCAAAAGGTTGATTCCTTCCAGGGGCTCGGAGGGCGAGCCTACTCCATGCTTCTCCTAGCTTCTGGTGGCTGCCAGAAATCTTTAGCGTTCCTTGGCATGTAGATTAATCACTCCGATCTCTGTCTCTGCCTTTACGTGGCATTCTCTCCTACGTCTCTGTGTATGTGTTTCAAATTAGGGTCCGCCATAACAGAGTATGGCCTATTTTAACTGAATTAAATAGGCAAAGACTCTTATTTCATAATTTCTTTATTTCCTAATAAGGTCTCATTCACAGATATCCTGGCTTAGCCCTTCAACATGTCTATAGTAAGCACCAGCCTTACCAACCAGTGACAATAAAGTTAGATCTCTTCATATACTCTAAGTGTTATAATCCCTGCTCAACACAGACCTAGTTAAGAGTCCTAGAAATCTTATGTAGTCTGAAAAATAGAGCCCTGCACAAACAGTTCTCCTTTTACTTCTACTCTGGCCTTCCTATATTGTTGCCATATGGCTACCCTGGGCACTAATGATCTTGATCTTTGTGAGACCACCACTCTGTTTCACACAGCTACACGTGCTGTGACTGCTACTAATTCCCATTCTAACCTCAGGTTTGGAGATACTGCTGATGGGGCTGGAACTCAGACACCCCCACTAGAGACTGGAGGTTTGAAAATTTCTGCCTGGCTATATCCATGTTGCTGCTACTGCTACCTTTGCCTTCAGTGACAAATCAAGGAAAAGGGTTAACCAACCTGTCTTTCTGTATCCACTGCATTTACAATACCAAAATCATACTGATCATCATTTTAGATTAGCAGCTAAGCCAGTTTAGGGGCCTTTCTATACCAGGAAAATAGCCCATCTTCCTTCCTGTCCTATGATAAACCTCTTTCCAAGGACCAAAGGCTATGAACCTCCATTGCCCTCCGGGAAGAAGACAACACCCTTCATTAGGATGGGAACTTCTCTCATGGTCTCAACTATCAGAAATGATCTGCTACTTTGTGATGGAGACTGCTAGTTGATGGAGCAATGATACATTCTTCCCCTTTTCCTTGGTAACAGAACAATTATTTTGCTGGGTATGGTGATGATTCCAGCAATAACATATTTGTCTATGCTTCCATTGCAGATAAAGGTGGTCTATGAGAAATAAACACAAGTCCTTCGGCAGGACTTTGGGAAATCTCTTCATAGAGGCCTAACTCAGCTGCTTCTTTTTCTTCCACAAAATTTATGGCTTGAGCAGCAGAAGCCATCTTCCCACCATGAGGTGACCTTGACAGTAACATCCTCATATGATGGTGTTAAAGAAAAAGTAGAAGGAGCCTAAGATATTAGTGATATTGTAGACCCCCAAAGCATCCCTGGATTTCTTTTACATTGCCCTGTTGGGGATATGTGGCAATGTCTGGTGACATTTTTTATTGGCACAACTTCAAGGGGGTTATTATTGGCATCTAGTGGAGTAAGAGTCAGGGATGAGGCTAAACATTCTATAATACACAGAAAAGCTTTCTACAACAAATAATCTCTTCATTCAAAATGTCAATGCTGAGGTTGAGAATTTTTGTGTTCAAGAATTAAAAACCTCTATCATTTCAAGTCTATGTCATTGGCAATCAAATACAACTCCTGGTACATACTGGAACAATTCTCAAAATCAAGCTTATTTCATCTCTCTTACTGTTATGATGTCAGATGCATAATATCCAAAGTAAATAATAAACAAAATGTTTGCACTATGTGACTCAGGCTTCCTTCTTTTAATATTTCCACTATCAGGAGAGACCAATAATTATGAACACTTTATGGTGCTTCCAAGCAAGGCATCATTTACAACATTATTGTTTCACTGCTCCCTGAGTTGGAAGCAAAAGGCTTGTTTCTTCAAAAAGTAAACATAGAATTGCCATACAACCCCACAATTGCACTCCTTGATGTATACTCCAGAAAATTCAATCAAATACTCATACACGAATGTTTATAACAGCACTATTTATGGTAGCCAAAGGTGGAAACAACCCAAATGTCCATCAGTGGATAAATGGATAAACAAAATGTGATATATACATACAATGGGATATTCGGCTATAAAAAGGGATGAAGTATTGACATATGCTATGACATAGGTGGACCTCAAAAACATTATACTAAGTGAAAGTCATCAAACACAAAAAGCCACATATTGCATGATTCCATTTGTGTGAATGTCCAGAATAGCTAAATCCATAGAGATAGAAATCAGGTTATGGCTGCTTGGGGGGCAAGGAAAATGGGAGGGACCGCTTCCTGATTACCAGGCCTTAATGCTTGAGGATGATACAAATATATTGGAACTACAGAGAGGTGATAGTTGTATCCCATTTTGAATACATTAAAGTCCACTGAATCGTATACTTTACAATCGTTAAAATGATAGTTTTTTTGTTACACATATCCCATCAAAGTTTGCAAAAAGAAGTAAACTAATCCCATTTGTTTCTGGTACAGAAATAGTCATTTAGGACCTACCAGATTTCCTGAGGAACCGGACTCTTTGCCAAGAAATTAGGCTGACAGAAGGAAGTTTCAGAATCACGTCATTTCAACCTGAAACAAGTACAAGGTCTCAGCATCAGTTATCTGTAAGGTTTGGAAATTGGATATGAAGCAATAACTGAGTCTTCCCTAAAGTGATGATACAAAAAGGGGAAAACAGTGGAGTACGCTATCCTAGATCAAAGTCAAGTAGCAGCAGGAAATGTGCTGGGAGACTAGGCAAGGACCCCAAGCCAGGTTCAGTATGTCTTCTACAAGGGTCTTTCAAAGTCTCATAGAATTGTGCTGCAGCTAGATGGATACTAAAGTCGCCTCAGTCTAAAATATGCCTTCTATCACACTGGTGAAATCCCTTCACATTCCATTGAGCACATTTTTTAGAAATCTATGAATAAGCTAGGTTTGCATGTCAATATATTCAAAACTAGAATTAAATTCACTTTCCATAAAATCTTTTCCAACTAGGTTCTTGGCAGAACTCTTAGTTTGAACTACAGTGGGAAAAATAAATAAAATTTCTAACTTTACGTTATTTATGGATACGGAATCAGGAGTGGAATTTTCATTTCCTCCAATTCTATAAAAGTAAAAAAATACCTTCACATTGACCTCATAATTTAATAATTGGTTAATGTTTTTCTTGCTTCAGGATGTGAGTTTAAACAGAAACAGCTGTTTGTATTTTGACCCTTTCTATGCCTTCATGCAGTGACTGCTTATGGCTACATTTATGCTGAAGTGATTAAGAAGAAAACCATGCTCATTTAAACTTACACGTATTTTGGCTTTCAAACTAGCCCATAAATATCATGTAATTGAGTAAATATTGATATTACCTATGATTCTTAGAATTTAAGTTTCAATTAGTAATACCAAAAATTATTTATGCATATTTCTAAACTTAAAACAGCATTAGCTTTACCAAACTATATTTTTATGAACTGAAGCTAAATGATTTGCCAATTAGATACTTAAACAATCAACAAGTCTTTGGAAAGAAGTATGGAGAATCCTCCAAGAAGTCAAATTAGACCTCCCATTTGACCCCACAATCCCACTATTAAGCACCTACCCAGAAGAAAAAAAGTCATTTTAACATAAAGACATTTGCACTAGTTTATAGCAGCTCAGTTTACAATGGCCAAGATGTGGAAACAACCTAAATGCCCATCAACTCAGGAATAGATTAAAAAACTGTGGTATATGTATACCATGAATACTATTCAGCCATAAAAAGATGGAGACTTCACATCTTTTATATTAACCTGGATGGAGTTGAAACACATTCTTCTTAGTAAAGTATCACAAGAGTAAAAAAGAAAATATCCAATGTACTCAGTGCTAATATGAAGCCAGTAGATGATCTAATTCATGCCACATAGGAGTAAAACTCAACTCAATTCAGGACGGGGAAAGAGGCAGAGGGGAGGGTGGGTTGGGGTACTTCCACTTAATGGGCACAACGTAGGGGTGTATGGCACACCTTTTGGGTGCAGGACACAACTACAAGAGGGAGTCTACCTAACAAATTCAAATACTGTGACCTGGTTGGTTGCACCCTCACATTAACCTGAAATTTAAAAAAAAATGAACAAGACAATGTTAAAACTAAATGTAAGGTAGCTCTTACCACCCAACATTTTGAAAATTCCTTCTGCATATCTCATAATTAAATCTGTCAGCACTCAACCACTCACCCCAAATTATTTTGTACCCATCCGCATGCAAGTTATGTAAATCCTGTGAACCCAGATCCATATTTTATAAATTATAATTACAGTTATACAACTGGTCACCTCGTTTTATGGCTTTTACGGCTCTAGGCTGTTTTAGGGCAGAATATATGTGTTTCTTCAGTGTTTGACGCATCTTTAAGATCAATGCACGAATGGCTGGTAGTTGATAGAGGTAGAAGTTGTGAAATTGATGATATGCCAACACCCAGGGAAGGAAAACGCTATAACAGATTTTGTCAGTGTCCTACCCATATCACCCCACCCTCACCAGTTCCTAAAAGCCAAATTCCAACATCTATTTGTATTTATTTGCCAGATGGCTTTCTCTGGTCTCTAAAGCTCACTCTTTCCATGCATAAAGCAGGGCAGAAATACCAAGGAATTAACACCCCACCAGCGACAACCAATGATTTTCAGGAGTTGGTGTATAAATAACTTGGAGGCACAGTCTACCACCTAGTCTCCTCCACCTTCCCCCTCTCCCTGTCTCTCACAGAAACATGACTGTCACAATTAAGTCCACATATCCCAGCCTCCCTTGTGGATAAGTATGGCTATCTGGCAAGTTTTCACCAATTAAAGGTGAGCAAAAGAGACATATGAGTTCCACCTCATTTGTTTCAAAGAAATCACTTGCCATAGAGTTCTTTCATTTCTTCCTTTTTGCAAGCAGGAACATGGATGTTCCAGAGACCCACCTTCAACCATGCAGATGAGGATCATGTCTTAGAGGATGGAAGATCAATGATTTGGAAGGTCTTTGAATGGCAAAGTACAACAGGAGTGTCGTGAAACTGTATTTTATTCTCTTGGTTATAGATATTTTTCTTTTACTGTAATACAATATTCAAAGAAGGGTAGAAGAAACCATCCACCTACAATGTCGTATGTCAGGACATGACACCACTCTAGAGTGAACATTTAAGCAAATTCCACATCTACACACTGATGATGCAATCAGGTCGGAGACCCAGACCTCCCACTATTATCACATCTTCACTCTTCAATACTCTTTTCAATTTCATCTCCAACTTTCATGAGCTTTGAAAAATAAAGCACTTTGCAGGAACTTCAGCCACTGAGTACAGATTTTAAGCTTGCCTGAAATCCCCCAAGGAGCTAAGAATGGTAAGAGGACATTAAGGAAATGTACTTCAACATGATCACACACACTCTTTACGTCAGTTCCACCAAATTAGCCACATGCTACATTGACATCATCTAAAACGATGTCATTCTCTCCACTGAAAGCCTGCGTCAGAGGGAAAGGCTATATTCATCAGCCAGGGAGAGAAAAGGAGAGACAGTCATAAACAGAACTGTTTCCTAACCTAGACCAGGTAACTTTTGGTAGCCCAAAAGAGGAGAGCTGCAAAAGTCAATAAGAAAGGACTCATGAACCATGCCCAGTAGATATGAGCCCTTCTCTAAAGGAAGTGTACAAGTTAAAACTGTTTTAGTTAGGAGTAATAGCTTTCAATTTGATAAATCGGGTAATGAACCCTCTTCCACCAGAATAAAGCAACCAAACAACTTGGATGAAACATAGAAATACTTTGGCTGGGCCCTGTGGCTCATGCCTGTAATCCCAGCACTTGGGAGGCTGAGGTGAGTGGGTGGCCTGAGCTCACGAGTTCCAGACCAGCCTGAATCAGAGCGAGACTTTGTCTCAAAAAATAGCTGGGCATTGTAGCAGGCGCCTGTAGTCCCAGCTACTTGGAAGGCTGAGGTAAGAGAATTGCTTGAGCCAAAGAGTGAGCTATGACGCCAGGGCACTCTACCAAGGGGCAACAAAGTGAGACTCTGTCTCCAAAAAAAAAAAAAAAAAAACACATAGAAACACTTTTATGATTTTCAACTAATAAGCCTTTTAAAGTTAAAGTTTCTCAGAAGACCCATCAGCATCATTCTCTGATCAAACCTGTATCTTCCTATTGTTCTCCTGTATTATTAGGTTTAGAAAACATATAAAACATATTTGCTCACTGAAAATACCAACTATACCAAAATTGGGGCACCCAAACTGAATCCCAGTAACACCATGCTCTGGATCATTAGACACCCAAGTGTATATTTATTATTGATTTCAATATTTCACTTATCCAAAGATTTGATTATTCCAAAAGCTTTTTGTGAGACTATTTCTAAATAGTTCTAAACCTTGGATGCACATCAGAATCACGTAGAGAGATATTTTAAAATTTCAATGTTCAGGTCACACCCTATACTAATTAAGTCAAAATTTCTATAGGTGGGTGGTAGCCAAGTCTCAGTATTTTTAAAAATCTTCTCAGGTATTTCCAATGGCAATGAAGGTTGAGAATCCCTGTATCTCCTGGGCATCCTAACTTTCCCAAATGAGGGCTTTAGACGAACTCTCCAAGTACTGAGAACTAACTACACAGTAAGTATTTATAAACTTGCGACTATCTACCACGTTCCATGTTCAGTGCTGGAAATGCAAGAATGAAAAAGACATCTGAGCAAGACAGAAAGAACAGAGTTTTTCAAACTTTAATGTGTACATGAATCATCTGGGAGTCTTTCTAAAACGAGGATTCTGATTCAGCAGGTCGAGAGTGGGGCACGAAACTGCATTTCTGGCAAGCTCCCCGGTGACATGCCACGGCTGCTGGTCAACTTTGAGTAACATGGAGAATTACAACACCATGAAAAGTGCAGGGTGCTCTAGCACACCTAAGAATAAATAAAGGCACGATCCTATGAAATGTGGCCTCCTGCAGTTTTGTCATCGTTAGCCCTTTCTTACACAGAATTTTCTAATCTTTTTTTAAAAAATAGGTACCTGTCCCAGGCCGTCTTTGTAGAAGGGTCTACGAATCTTATGCTTTGTTCAACAATAAGCTCATACAAAGTTCCACAAGGAGTATTTTAGGAAATAAGTTGAGTAAATAACATTTGTCAAACCAACATAGATGAAATTCAAAGGGAAAGGCACAAAGACAAGATTTTGAAAAAGGAAAAGCATGTCACAGAAACAGGCTGGAAGGCAACTGGGAGGCCAACCGGCTCATTCTCTTGCTCTCTCTGTGACTTCATAATTCATCCTTCCCTTTTGTCTGAGGAAATGAGAGGTTGGTCATTTGCACTTGAAAGCAACACTTAGAAAGAAAGAAATATGCCTCCGAAACGCCCAACACCTAGACTTTTGCCAAGAAAAAACTTTAAAGTAATTTAAACCTTTTTAAATAGTTCAAACCGTAACATTGCAGTTAAAGTGAGAATTTTTAACAAAGATCTACATAATTCATACTGATTCTTCAACATTATTTGAAGAGAAATAAAAATGTATTCCTTCTCCTTTGGAATCTTTCTCCCTTCTTAATAGTAAAATAAAATGTCCAGTGACTTCTTTAAGTGTCTCAACAGTCCTTTGATCCCATTAGATTCTCCTGTGACCAAATATCAGTTACTTTTCAATCCTCCCAGGAAGAATGGAAGAGTGACATGTTGGCATAAGTCAGTGAAACTAGGATTCCCTGCATAGTAATTAAATGATTAATAGAATTAGGTTCTCAGTACTGAAAACTAAAATACAGATGGACGATGTGGAAGACGGGTATGTGGAGGGGAGCAGAAAGGATTCGAAAAGATGAAGGCCTTCATAGGAATGAAACTCTCTAAGGTAGAGATTCTCATGGTGTTTGTGGTTGGAAAGTTCTCTTTGACACACACATATCTCCTTGCTACAAGCTAATATTAGCTTCTTCTAACTTGCCATTTTTTTTCAACAGTTTCCTCACTAACCTGTACTTTCTATGCCACCAGAGTGAGCTCAAGTGTTATGGGCAATGGAACATGGCAGAAAGTGAGTAGTCTCTGGTTCTAATTCCAGCTCTATGACTTCCTAGATGCGTGCAGTTTGCAACTTGAGCAAATTATTTAAGTTCTAATTCTCTGAGCTTCAGTTTCCTTCTCTGTAAATTGGAGATAAAAATATAAATATGACAGGATTGTTGTAAGAACAACTCTAAAGTGTTTGACACACAGTTTCTTTAGAATTGTTTTTACTATTTTCTAAGAAAGATCATAATTAAGCTCATTAAAAGCAAACTTTGTTTTGTCTTTGTAATCCCCTTGGCATCAGATGAGCTTAAGGAATTAATGACACCAATGACCTGCATTTGTCTAAACATAATCTAATTTTCAGGTCTCTCTTCTCTTGCTGACATGAAATATTTAGGCACTCAAGCAAGCAAAACAGGTGGACTCTGGGCCCAGTGCAGAGAATAATTAAGTTGTGTTTGATTTACACAGTGCTTATTAACAATGTTAAATTAGTTGATAACATTTGAAAGTCAAAAGATTTAATATAAATGTCAATATTTCTGGCTCTTCTTGAAAAATCAGAGAAACTATCAACACTACCCCATAACCATGCTTGGTAGCCATTAGCTGGAGCTGAAAAACAACTACTGACCCATTTAGATAGGATGTGTTTGCTCCAATTTGCCGCTGTCCCTACCTGAACCATTTTAATTCTTTAATTTAGGTAAGCATCCCCCCACCCAGGCATTTGAGTTTGAGACCTTACTCCTCAGAAATGTACACGCACACATACACACAAACAATAAGAAGTGATTAGACAATTAAATCACTTCTTTGAAACTGCAGCCCAATTTCAACTTGAGTTTGGACACACAGGGAAAATTTGCAGACAAATACAACCAGGAATATGTTTTAAGATAAACTAATTAATTCCCAAACAATAGGTAGAAGGACATGAGTACTGTCTTTAATTGAGATTATCCTCCCTCGGCCTGTACCCCTAAACTCCCACCCCTTGTTAGAGTGAAGTTTATTTACAAAAAGAGGGGAATACTAAGAGAACTCAGGCTAGGCTGTCAGCTGCTTTGATGACATTAGCCTCAACAGCAACAGGGGCTGTCTCCCTTAATATGTGTAACAGTACCTTTGCAGCTATCATGGGCACCTTTGGGGCAGACACAACCCAGAACCATGAGGTGATGACCTCTTTGTGAGCACCTGAAGCTGCATAGCCTTCAGTGAGCCTTGTCAGCAAGAACTTTTGACATTTTCTGTGGCCAGTGTAAACAACAAGAAGAAAATGGCAGATGATGGGGCAGTAAAGTCAATGATATGTGTTTGATGCACACAAATGACACATCCTGAATTTTTTCAGAATTATTTGGGCTGATTATGAGAGCTACATTCCCATTTGTAGGGAGTGGGATCTGTAGCCAGAAATACTGTTGATGCTTATGATCAAAACTCTATGCGTGCCTACAGGACGTGGTACAAAATTAAGAGGCAGTTCAGGAAATGGTATCAGTTGTTCTGAAAACTTGTCAGTTGATAATTACCAATCCGTTTTGTTTAAAAAAAAAATCACTCCTCATTAAATTTATTTAAATGTATTAAGCAGAGAAGTCAGATCTTCAGCGCTTAATGGCCCATCCTAGACTGTCAACACACTGAATGTTTTCCCTTGCTCATCACTGGCAAAAGGTACCACTTGGATTTGGTCAGGTTCAACTGTAAACACCGTTGGTTTTTCTTCTAGCTCTTAGTTTGTTGTAAAGAAAAAAGAGGGAAAGGTTTGAGTCCCACCACTTTGTAGGAAATGTTTGTCGGCATTCTTGAGGCTTCCTTCTTTTAAAAAAAGCCCCTTTGGCACAGATGCGCCTGCTTTATTTATTGTGATCAGCACCCAGGGTAATCCAAGGAACAGGAATAGCTAAAGGGCAAAAAACAACTTCACAGGCTGGGTGAATAGCATATAGGAACTCATTGTACTGCCTTTCCAACCTTTCCGTAAATGTAAAACTATTTCAAAATTAAAAGTTTAAAAATCTTGACATGCACTTGCTATTCATCCAAAGTAAGATTTTTGACAAATGAGAGGCCAAAGGAATCTGTAGGAAAATTAGGAAGTCTTTCCCCAATCAATATTTAGATGTATCTTTCACTGTCGTAAGATTTGTATGTGATTACCATTCTCAATATTGTATTTTAAATTCTATTTCAAATCACTCTTTGAAACCATAAAGCAAACTACCCATGGTTGATTAACAATAACACAACTCTAAACTGTATTCACCTGACTTCTCCTACAGGCAAAAGGGAAGATTTTGTTCCAGAATTTTTGGATAATACTATTTCTAAAAACCTCATACAGAAGCTTTTTTTTTTCCTTTTTGGATTCTTGGCTGATACCACCAAGTTTAAAAGGAAATGCTTGAGGGGCTTCCATTTGTCTAACCCTGGAGCCAAAGGTGCATTACTCCTTGCAGCAAAATATGCAAATTTCTAATCTACCAGAGCACAGGGCAAAGCTTAAAATTGAAAGACAGAAAATACCTAAACTCTGTAGGAAGGAAACTGCTCAGCTATTATATCTTTAAGTAGCTAGTCTAGGGATAGCTCTAAAGATATTCTGAAATTTCTCTTTAGCTTCCCCTCATTCTGCTGAGGATGATGATGACATAGTAGAGTCCTTGTAAGTATTAAGACACCAATTATTTCAATAATATGTTTCAACTACATTATCTCATTTAATTCTCGCAACAAGCCAATAAAGTAGATAATATTTAATTTTCCTGTTTTATCCATGAAGAAACTGAGTGAGACTTTGCTTCATGATACATATGTGCAGAAATGCCACATGCCCTTATTTTTTGAAATCAAATTAAACGTGGTTCTAAATCCCCACCCAAATAATCAATTTTGGGTTCCACTGAGGCTCATGTAAAGCCAGGAAAGCAAGAGAAGACACAGAAATTTCATCCACCGTGGTGGTAGCCATCGTTCCCGTTCCTCCTTCTGCTTCAATGGAGTTTTGTCAAGCTCTGGCCCTCAGCCAGCTATTGGTCACCCAGCTCACAGCGATTCTCTTTACTGACCTGGAGCTCCTAGAGCAGTGATTTTCATTGGCACACTGGTGTGTGGTGAGAGAATCCTGAGTGTGCCATGAAAATTTTTGAACATCATTAATTAATTTTCGAAAGACGTTCAGAGCACAATAATTATATTCTTTTTTTCACTCTTTTCTTGATCATCGTAATTTAAGTGTTCCATGGAAATTTAACTATAGGTTCAAGTGTGCCATGAGATAAGAAAAAAAAAAAAAGGTTGAAAACACTGTCCTATAGAGATCTCAGCACATAGCAGCCAGGGTTAGCCAATAAAAATACAGGACATCCAGTTAAATTTGAATTTCAGATAAACAACCAATACTTTCTCAGCATAGGTATGTCCCATGCAAATGTGGAGCAATTACTTGTTACTTATCTGAAATTTAAGTTTAACTGGGCATCCTATATTTTATTGGGAAGCATTGTCAATAGCCATCAAAATCAAAGTTTGGTTTTGATTGCACTTAGTTTCTAAGTGAAACTAATGCACTTGGTTTCTAGCCACTGCCTTTTTCCACAGCCATTTTCCATCTAAGAGGAACAGATGCAGGAAGGGCCATAAGATTCTGAAAATACCCTGGTTGTATTAATACAATCCCCACTAGCACAGCTAGGAAGTGCTAAAAAAAAAAAAAGTGACAGTGGAAGGAAAATTCCTCTGTAGGAGCCTGGTCAAGAGATTAACTCCATGAGCTTGCAACAGCCACGTGGCAGAGAACTCAGGTAGACTTGCCTGGAATTGATTTTAGCCCCCAAGCCCCTCTGCTGGGTAGTTCTCAGACTAAGGACATTCAGTATCACCTTAGTCCCCTGGGACCTCTCATGGGGGGGGGAATACACACTTGAGTAAGATCCCAGTTGACTATTTCAAGCAATCTCAACTCAAAACAAACCATATTGACTACCATAAGAGTAGTAGACATGTGGATATTATCAATATTTGCTTTCATCAGATTATTCTTTTATCCTTGTATTCTCTTAGCAATTCCTTTAAAAAGACTGCTTTTCACATTTAGATTGGCCCAAAAGAAAGTGCTCAAAGGTGAGGGATCCGTGCGAGAAATCCTAATCAAGGGAAGCCACAGAAATATTTCCCCCCAAATCATTCTTGTGTTTGGAATTCCAGGACCATGATGATTTCAGCCCTACATAGATACACGGACACGAAGACTAACTTGCAAGGAAAGTCAAACAGGATCACAATAGCTCTTCTGAGGTGTGTGTTTTGATTTTGAACCATGTGTGGGGATGACCAGACATGTGACACTGATACTATACTACTTCTAAGTATTCTGGCCAGAGCCGGTCATTTCAGGCATTATCCAGCCTCACTATTCTATGCCAGAGTCCAGAAAGAAGTTCCAAACAAGATTCTGGAAAGTTAAGTTAGAAGACTCCAAATGGGAAATCTGAGAAATCCAGGTATTATGAGTTCATCACATTTCTTTCTTAGCCTCTGTCCTCTCCTTGGACCTGGTCTGAGTGAAGACCATAAACTGACTGAAGCCCATTATTTACTGTCAATTGCAAAACCTTTGCTAAAATGATTAATGAAATAAGGAATAAAAATTGCAGGAGATGAAAAGAATTGGAAAAACACTTGGACAATTTACATAACCATGATTCTTTCCAAATTTATAAGCAGAAATTATTTGCACACTTTCTGAACCAGATTGCTAAGAGTTAATCCTCATGCTTCATGATAATCAAACAAAACCTAGAAGGGCATCTCAGTTAATCACTTTCGTGTACCATTTTATAATCCATTGATTCAATAATTTGACCATAATCAGTCATTGTCATGATCATTTAGCATAATAAAGGATTCAAAACCTAATAATTAGTTTCTGTAACTATATTTATTGACTTAAAATGTGCCATAGAAAAGAAATTGAGGCATTATACTAAACATTTAACACTTGCAAATTAACCACAATTATTGTTACTACTTTCAAACTTACTAAAATCAAGCTGACTACAGCGGTTTCTTTTTGCAAAAAGAAACACCTATCTTTCTATCTAATGGTGGCCTAAGAAAACAAATTTTACCTGTCAGACTTGGTCAAATTCAAAACTCCTATGGAAGAAGCGGCTTTTAAGAACATGTTAAAGCCCAGGAACTCTTGTTTAAAAAAAAAAAAAAAAAGACTAACACAGGATACCAAAGTATAAAATAAGTAATGAAGGTCCTTATGGTTTAAGTGGGGGTAGAGCAGAGCAAATGTTGACTATGGTCCAGCCTCTCCGGACATCCCTCAGACAGTCCCCTAACACGCAGTGGCTTCTTGCATCTCTCTCCCAGGCAGCATTTTCTAGCGTCAGCAGCATGCTTTGTCCATACCTACAGCAGTCTGGGTTCACTGAGTGACTCAGGCCCCAATAGCTATCCTCCATCCGTGAGGGGTGAAAGCTCAAGGGTAAAGTCTCCAGCTTCCTCACCCACCAGTAGGACAATTCTGAAGTGTGGCCCACAAAGTTTCTCAGAGGCTTTCCAGAAGAATTCGGCCCAAGTTTCCCAAACCAATAACTTGCTCATTCATGTACGTTTTATTGGCTTCCTCTCTTCCCCATCTCACTTCTCCATTTTCTCACCGTGTGTGCTAGGATGCCTTACACACAAGGGGGAAGGAAGGAGCAGACAGAACCATACCCATGCGGCTACTCCACACCAGATGGCCCTGAGCAGTCCTTTGAATTTTGAAAGCCAGAGCTGCTCTAAGTCACTTTCTTCCTTTTGCAGGTGGGTCAACCCTGCTGCAACTGGCACTTGCCATGTTCACAGCACGGACCAATCACAGTACCCAGCCTGCTCTCTATTGGGGAGGTGCACCCTCCTCAAGTCCCACCACCTCCCAGGAGTTGAAATGTCCCCTGTAAACTGCAACTATCTCCACCCACAAGATAGAACAAGCCAAGAAATCAAATGGAATATTTCTGACCTTAAAGGAATACTGGCATCTACCAATTAATCTGCAATCCATTCCTGACTTTCCCATTATTCCATTATTCCCATTCTGCCATTATTAGCTTCCCTAGGGACCTCTTATTATTTTCAATGGGGAAATATGTAACAACTGAAAAGCCCCAACCAATTTCTGAAAACATACTTGAAACACAGTAAAATGCATACACAAACACAGAGATAATGATAGTTAGGATACGCCATGCTTAGGTCATTGCTTTATTATTACCAATCCATACAGTTGTTAAAATAGAATATCTTTCATCAAAGTAACACTGATATTCCTCTAGGCACAGATAACATGAAACAAACAAATCTCTTTGCTTGATACCCTGATGCATGTATCCAAACTTTGGCACGTGATTGACATTCCACCAATATTTTTACCTTTGCTGCACATTAAATTCAACAATCCCTATACTTAGGCCGTACCCCAAGACGAAATGACTCAATCTCTGGGTGAGATCACATGCATCCACCATGTTAAATGATTCCAACACGCAGCCAAAGCTGAGCACTGCCATGCCACGGGAATTTGGAATACATCTCACGATTTTTCCTGTATGTCCTTTTGCTAATAAGGTTGTATTAGGTTTGAGGGCTGAGAAAGAAATGTTACCATTGGACATATTGGCTAAAAAAAAAATATTGGAATTAAAAATACATGTGTTCTGTGAAGTTAGGTATTAAAAAGCACGAAGTGTTCTACCAGGAAAATACTGGTTGAATATATTCCAAAAAACATGAAATCCAAAGGGCTCCAAAATCATTTTGAGCACTGACTTGATACTCAAAGGAAATGCTCATTGGAGCATTTCAGGCTTTGGATTTGCTTTACACTGGTAAGTGTAAAGCAAATGTTTTGACATCTGAAAAAAATCCAAAATCCAATACACTTCTAATCCGAAGCATCTTAGATAAGGGATGCTCATCCTGTAATAACCAGGAGGCCTTCTGTGGAGTATACCTGCAATTGTTATAGGGAGCTTTAATAGTATATGCATAACTGCAGCAAGGGATTTTGTTCGTGGCTTTTATAAATTACAGCAGAACCTCCATAGTTGACCACGTTCTTAAGTTGACCTAATTTTCATAGACTGGACATGGACCACATGTATATATCTGTACAGCAGGCCTAGTTCTTTATGTTGACCACCTCTGCATGCTGACCAGTTTGTTAGAGTCCCTTAGGTGGTCAACTTACAGAGGTTCTACTGTACTGATAAATCTAATTTTTTTTTTGTTTTTTTACTCTGAACTTCTGGTGTTTAGCTCATCTCCTTCCTGCTATTTTATTTATAGTCTCCTTTTGAAAATTAGTTTCAGGCTCAGCACCCCTTGCTCAGTGGTTAGGGCACTGGCCACATACACTGAGGCAGGTGGGTTCGAACCTGGCCCAGGCCAGTTAAACAACAATGACAACTGCAACAAAAAAACAGCCAGGGGTTGTGGCGGGTGCCTGTAGTCCCGGCTACTTGGGAGGCTGAGCCGAGAGAATCACTTGAGCCCAAGAGTTTGAGGTCGCTGTGAGCTGTGACACCACAGCACTCTACTGATGGTGACATAGTGAGACTGAGTCTCAAAAATAAATAAATAAATAAACAAATAAGTAAATATCATCTGAGCACAACAGTAATGTGCGGTACTTGAAATCTTCCAAACAGGCCCTTCTTTATCCTGGCTTCACTATCTCCTTGGAATATCTTTTCTCATTTGTATTCCGATCTTCTTCTCCTAGATCACTTCTCATCCTTTGAGACTCTGCCTGCAAAGTAACCCCTATGGGAATACTCCCTCCCCCAAACCCTAAGACTAAGTTTGGTGCCTGTCTGATGGATACCCATAGCAGCTTTCCCTCACCTCACTACCTTGTAATTGCTTCATCACTTAAAGTTCCATGTGATCAGGGACTTTCAGTTGCCTGACCCACAGTAGGAATCACAAGCATTTGTTAAATAAATGATTGAATCTAGGGTTATGCTTTTTTTTTTATTGTTGGGGGTTCATTGAGGGTACAAGAAACCATGTTACACTGATTGCATTTGTTGGGTAAAGCCCCTCTTACAATCGTGTTTTGCCCCCAAAAGGAGTGGCACACACCAAGGCCCCACCCTCCTTGCTGCTTCCCCTCCATTTCTTAAAAGACCTTTTACTCCACTCATACATTTTCACCATTAAATTTAATAATTAAGGTCAGTATACATATGATTTCATAGAATTCATGAAAAACTGAAAATGTATCCAGACATAAGAAATTGATGATAAAGAGAGGACAGTCACTACTATACACAGGTTAGAATAGCTAAAATTAAAAAAGACTGGCCCAAGGGATGACAAAGATGTAATTACATTGATGATAGGAATGTTAATAGCACAATCACTTTGGAAAATCATTCAAAAGTTTCTTTCAAATTAAGCATGAGCTTACAATATGATCCAGCCATCCCATCTCTAGGTTATTTACCCAAGAAAATAAAAGCATCCATGCAAAGGGTTATGCAAAAATATTAATTGCAGCTTTTTTTGTATTAGTAAGAGCTGAAACCACAAAAGAACCCCAAAGTATTGATAAGTGAACAGACAAATTATGGTATACCCATACAATGAAATACTCTGCAGCAATACAAAATTAATGATTCATATACATACTTATGATGAGTGAAAGAAAACAAACGGAAAAGAGAAAATAGCATATGACTCCACTTACATGAAACTCTAGAAAATGAAAATCAGTTTATCATGATAGGGAGAAGATTGGTGGTGACTTACACGTCTGGGAGAAGGACTAAGAGAGAGAGGGAGGGACGGAATGGGGAGGGACCATCAAGGGGCTTTTGGGAGTAATGGATGTATTCAATATCTTGATTGTAGTAATGGCTTTGCAAGTGTATATATATGTTAAAAAATATCAAAGCATAAAATTTAAATAGATGCAGTCTATTCTATGTCAACTATATCTCAATAAAGCTTTTTAAAAAAAGATATGTGTCAGTTTAAGATTTTTACTGGGAAAAATAATGGACAATAAACATATACAAAAAAAACAGAGAAATGGAAAATTTATCATTAAATGTATCAAATTGTGTTCCATAATTACTATCGACCGTAGGGAGAAATGAAGCAATAAACGTAATATCATAAGAAGTGTTCAAAGGTAAGTCTACTTGTAGAATTAGGTAGAGATGGGGAGGCAGTGAGGTGGCCAGAGAAAAAGACAAGAAAACTAACACCTGTGACAATTTCGTAAGCCTCTTCCAGTAAATAAAATCTTTGAAAGATCGGGAGGTTGAAGAGAAAGGAAAGTTAAAAAAAATACTTAGGTAATAAAAGAAAATTGTTCAGATAGTAAGACTAGATAGGGGGAAAAACTCATTTCTTAAATGATCCTTTATACTGCGCATAACTCCACCATAAGGAAAAGAATAAAAAGTATGGTGTTTAACAGAACCTGATTCATTCACTGATGTGTTCACTCAGTGTTTATTTAACCCTTCTAGGAATACCAGACACTGTTCTGGATGCTCTGGAAACAACAAAACTAAACTAAAAACAAGAATGGAAATTCCCTGCCCTCTTAGAGTTTACATTATCAAGAAAAGTAGCCTTGTTTTAAAATAATTTATGGTTGCATATAAATTAATTTCACAAACTTTTTCTTTTCTTTTTCATTTTTGTAGAGACAGGGTCTTGCTGTGTTGCTCAAGTTTATCTTGGACTCCTGGCCTCAGGTGATCCTCTAGACTCTGCCTCTCAAAGTGCTGGGATTACAGGTCTGAGCCAAAGTACCCAGACTCATTTTACAAACTTAAAAAAAAATGTAGTAAAATTTTAAGAAGATCTTTTATACAATAAACAAAAGATATTGTGAATTGTAATTTTTTAAAATGAGTATTCATAGAAAGGCTTTGCATAAATCAGTTTATCTTTTCACACTTCATGGTCAGTTCTAAGAGTTCTAAAAAAAAAAAGTCAAAAAAGTTGGGTAGTGGAGGCTGCCTCATCATTATTGCAGTTTCAAGAGTGAGGCACACATATCCCTAACTGCCAGGAGTGCAGGCTTCTGAGGACTCACAGCTGTGACCTCATCTTGCAGTGATTATATTTCCATACCAGACAGTCATTGAGCTGTGGCTTTCCTTCCTTCCAGGAAGGTATTTAAACTTGGGCAAATAAGCTCTCTTTAGCCAAAAGTGCTTTTGAGTCTTCATGTTTCTCTGTGCTTCAGCATGAATAGATTCTGTCACTGTGTTTTCAAGTTCTGTGATTTTTCTTCTACAGTTTCTAATTTGTTCTTAATTCTATCCAGCAAATGTTTATTTCAGATATTGTATTTTTTATTTCTAGAAGTTTTATCTTCCCTTTATCTCTTTATTATGCTCAGGTTCATTAAATTTTTGAGCATTTGGGCACATTTATATGTTTTAAAAATTGTGTCTGCTAATGTTATCTCTGTCATTTCTGGGCCTGTTTCTATGGACAGATTTTATTCCTGACTAAAGATTTTATTTTCCTGCTTCTTGTCAGGTATACTAGTTTCTGATTAGATTCAGGGAAATGGTAAGTGTAATATTACTAAGTGCTTGGATTTCGTTGTCTTCCTTTAAAGAATATTGGTTTTTATTCTTACAGGAATTTATGTTACTTGAAGATCAGCTTACTCTTGTCAAGGCTTTTTTAAGCATTGTTAAGGTGGTTCTAGTGTGGTCTTTACTCTAGGAGTAGTTTAGCCCTAGTGCCAAGACAAGACCTTTCTGGAGTCTTCCTTGTTAAGTATGAAGGCTCTCCACTCTGACTGGCCACAGATGAAACAGTTCTCTTCCTTGTATGAGCTCCAGGAACCATTCAGTTGACATCCTTGTGGCCATTCTTTCCCTAGGTTCACTGAAGTTTCACTCTATAAACACACAGCTAAGGATTTTACCAAGAATAAAGGGGACCCTTAATATAGATTTCTAGAGTTCTTTTATTTCTGTAGATCTCCTCCTCTCCGAGTCCTACCCCACATCTTCCAGCTGTCTCAAAGCCTCTACCTTTTAGTATTTCTCCCTCAACTCAGTGAAGCCATTGTGCCCCAGGCAGGAAGTTAGGAGAATGATGGGAGTGCACCTCAAATGTTCCCCTTTCCTGAGACATCGTGGTCCTACTTTTTCTGTTCTCCAGTATCTGAAAATAGCTGCTTCATATATTTTGTTCAGTATTCTATTCATTTATGGCATAAAACTATATCCAATCCTTCAGACTACATTGTAGAACCAAGTTCCCAAATTCCTTTTTATCTCATCTGTACATGCAGTATAGCATTAATACAAGCTCATTTTGATGATGCACACCTTCTATTTTAATAACACTGCTCTTTACAAAAATGTCTTGAGGTCCAATTTGGGGAAGTAGGGGAGAGCATAGATTTTTGCCCTTTGCTAGTCCTGGAGTAGTTGTAATGGAAGTAGGTACCAGAATAGAGATTTAAGAAGAAATGTTCACCTCCTTCTAGAACACAACATGCCAACTCTCTACACCTCTGTGTTTGTATAGGAGTTGATAATCCAAGGTCAGTAATGCTCTAGGAAATGAAGGTCAGTATTACAAGGGAAGAAAGTAGGAAGAATCTAGATTCAAAATTATGCCAGTGTGAGTTGTTCTAAGTTAGACAAGTGTTTGAAAGTAATAGCTTACCAAGACTTCATTATTTTGAGACACATTATATTTATTTATTATTATTTTTTTTGAGACAGAGTCTCACTATGTCACTCTCCATACAGTGTTGTGGCATCACAGCTCACAGCAACCTCAAACTCTTGGACTTAAGCAATTCCCTTGCTTCAGCCTCCCAAATAGCTGGGACTACAGGCGCCCACCACAATGCCAGCTATTTTTTTTGTTGCAGTTGTCATTGTTGTTTAGCAGGCCTGGGCGGGGTTCGAATCCACCAGCCCTGGCGTGTTTGGCCAGCACCCTATACACTGATCTACAGGTGCAGAGCGAACACATTTTAGACTTCTCTTAAGAGAACAGATAAAGTAAAGATTGCCAAGCATAAGATCTTACATCTTGTATGTAATATCTTCTATATTCCACATTTGATAAACTTGTGCATAGCATTCAGAGGTCACTACAAACACCATTACCAAAACTCCATCAAATAGTAAATGTCAATACTTGTTTATAGGCATTGAAATAATATTTATAGAATTCTTGAAGTCAAATTATTTTTCTATCCCTCCCTCAGCCTTCAATATCTTCCAGAACGAAATAATGAGGATGTTAGTTTTTATAGATGGCTATTTATAAATTATGAAAACATATAATAGTAAATCACTCAGTCATGGAGGAAATTTTTATCAGTGCTTGACTTTCGAATGCATTTTTATAAGAATAGTTGCTTTCTAGTTATAAACTTAGTCAAATAAAATTATTTAAAGTGACACATAAACAGAAATAATCCTGGGGTAGCCATAATCCTCGAAGTAATTCCAAAAGACTTAATTTTCTTTCAAGGCCCTTTGTCCAACTACGGTATTACTTAGTAAAAAAAAAAAAAAAACCTTTACAGTGTGATATAAATGGATCTTGGAAGTACCATGAGCATATCCACAAACTTCGGGAAAATTACTTAACTTCTGTAAGGCTTAGGTTCCATAATTACAAAATAAGGATTTTTTTATCTACCAGATTGGGTTTTAATCAAAAATTTTCACAAGTATAACTGATGTAGTACCTTGCTTGACACACAGTAGACATTCTATACTGGTCAGAAAAGTAGCAACCACACATCAAAAAGATTTTGATAACAGAAATTTTTGAAACTTATACTGGATAACTAAAAAAGTTACATGGATGTAACACAGTGAGTATAACAGCAGGACTTAACTATTACCCCTGTGGCTGCCAGAGCAGGAGGGAAGGGGTAGAGTATTAGAATGCTCATGCTTAGAGGAGAGGTCTTGAAGCTGAGACTCAGACTTGTGAGGCCAGAGCATGCTGCCCAGCTGGTGTTGGTACTCCTAAAGATATGTAAAGAGGCTGGGGAAATGATTGGTTCATCTCATCTGTTTCGCTTCTCTCAGGCATCACTGTTCTTTTTGCCTGATGTCCTGTATTGAAAAACAATTATTTTCATACAATTTGTCCTTTTTTGTTGTTTCAGGTGGAAGGGTAAATCTGGCCCCTGCTATTCCATCTTGGCCAGAAGGGGAAATTGCTGGTACTTTATATGTAAATTAGCCACTTTGGGGGGATCAATTTTATTGGTTCTGTCTTGTGTTTAGTTTCACAGTGAACTTATAGAATTGGGTCATTGTTTTGGCATAGTTTAGTAATGACATGCTTCTAATAACTGCCAGGTTGACTTTGCTGAAAATGAGGTACAAAATTTGTGTTTGGTAGAGTTATAGTATAGCTGAATTTACAGCTTCACTACGTTTCTCAATTGAACTCCAGGATCACTCTAAACCTCTCTTGCCTTTGGAAGAAACTTGTCTTTCAGTGTCTGAAAACACTAACCTTTCTTCACCTAAAGGCCTTATCTGGACATTACCTTGTAAGAGGGTGCCTTTCTTCTTAGGACCCACTACAAACAAACTTGGTTTCCACTAGACCCAGTATTGGATAAGACCTCGGCATATTCCAAGAGGATAAGAACAAGGACACCTAAGTGGAAATTG
Source organism: Perodicticus potto (assembly GCA_963574655.1). Taxonomy (NCBI): domain Eukaryota; kingdom Metazoa; phylum Chordata; class Mammalia; order Primates; family Lorisidae; genus Perodicticus; species Perodicticus potto. The sequence goes on from CAUYRH010151596.1 coordinate 48,535, forward strand.
CTTATTTTATAAAAGAATTTCAAGATACTAATTTATATTGACAGAATCTGTGTAACATACATTGGAATGGATTCTCTGGATATTCAACCAAGGGGAAGGAGCTATAGTACTTGATCAGTCCACTTTCATTCATATGAGTTAATTTACCAGAGATTCTTGTTTTAACTTAGTTTTACTTGTGCAGAAAAAATTTTACAGTAATGATTTTCTTTTTTGTGTGTGAGAGTCTTAGTCTGTCACCCTGGGTAGACTGTCATGGCATCATAGTGCACAGCAACCTCAACCCCAAGATTGGGATGTTCATCATGGGTTTAAGCTTTCCTCTTGCTTCAGCCTCCTGAGTAGCTGGGATTACAGGTGCCCACTACCATATCTGGCTAACTTTTTTCTTTTCTTCTTCTATGTTTGTTGTTGTTTTTTACTAGAGATGAAGTCCTGCTTTTGCTCAGGTTTGTCTTGAACTCCTGAGCTCAAGCAATCCACCTGGCTCAGCCTCCCAGAGTGCTAGGATTATAAGCGAGAGCCACTACACCTGGCTTCTTATGATTTTTTTTGATGAGTTGACTGAAACTTGTGTTCAATAGTGGACCAGTATTTAAGGACATTGAGGTGCTAGAATGTTTTGGCCTAATGCAGAGGGTAAAGTGAGGATGGTTAATGGGTGCAAAAAATGTAGTTAGATGGGTAGAATGAAAAATATGTGATAACACATTAAAGCAACTATAGTCGATAACAAGTTATGGTATACTTTAAGATAACTAAAAAGGTGGAATTGGAATGTCCTTAATCCAAAGAAATGATAGATGCTTGAGGTGATGGATACCCCAATACCCTAGTTTGTTATTATCCATTGTATGCCTAAATCAAAACATAACATGCACCCCATAAATATATACAACTGTTATGTACCCATAATAACTAAAAATAAAAAAAATTTTAAGTCTGAAATTTTAAAGAAATTAGGATTTTTGGAAGAGTTTATCATATACTAGGCCCAGAAGACACTCCTTTCACTAGAGCACAAGAAAAAAGTGAGTGAGGGGAGTGGCAATGTTCTTTAAAAGCTGTGGGATAGTTATTTGTAGACTGGGTACCATGGTGGGAGGTGCTACCATCACACAGGTCAAGGTCTGGTTGTTTTTGCTTCCGAAATATCCAGCTGCAAATGGTAATCTTTCTGATTAGGACATGGGAGTTTAGATAGGATGGATTTCTTTACACATTTAAGTTAATAGTTTTAACTATGCATTTATTTATCATATTTATTATTACATAGAAAGACTCCAAAAGAAACTCATAATCTCAATTTCTGGGGATGCATCATGGCTGACAAACACAGACTTTGGAGACACAGAGACTTAGTTTTGAATTCTGGCCTTGGTACTGATCAGCTAAGGAAATTTAAGCTAAATATTTAATTTCTCTGAATCTTTATACTTCTAAAAATATTTCACAAAGAGGATGAGGTTATGCATAGGAAGTTTAAACATAGTGTCTGCCTGGCACTTAATAAGTAATCAAGAATCTGTTATTACATTTTCTGTCTCAGGTTATTATCAACAAAATTATTCAAATAAAATATTATTTTCCCAAATGTATTTATCAGATAGGGAATATTCAATATTAACTCTACTGTTTAAATAAATATAAATATCCTCCATCAGGAGTACTTTTCTAATTATAGTATAGTTTGGCCAAATCTGAATCAAAGAATGTAATTTAAAAAAAAAACACAACAATTTTTTTCTGGCTTAAGGAAAGTTTACACCTCACTAGGATTAACTCCATATATCTTAATTATCTTGATTAATGATTATTGACTTGAACTGATTGTACAAGCGGCACCAAGGTTGCAACATAGAAGGATAGGCTCTCTAGAACAGGTGTTTGTGAAAAGGAATGGTAAGAATCCCTCCAAGATTTTCTTATCCAGACTGGTGTCCTCTCTGTTGATGTGTCTGCCATCTTGTTGCTAGGTATCTCCAATCCCAGGCAAGGCAATTATTCACCAAGAAAGTGGTTTTAGATCTTTCTCTCCAGATAGAAACATCTATTTTATAACCTGTTGTTTATAAATTCCCGGAAATTAGTTTGCCCATGTGATACCTTTCCAACGTACCATTTCTTTACTGAGTTGATCAAGGGCAGCAAACATGACCTAGTTCTTCTATCTTCAGCTCTTAGGCAATGCCTGAATCACAATATTACTTTGGAGCAGAAATGTATGCTCTTTGGTTTACCTTGATGGTTGCCCAGTCATCCGAGGAACATGTGCTTCTATCAACCACAGTGAATGACTTTCTGTTTTAATGATTCTTAGCTAGGTAAAGGAAGTGGGTAAGAAGATACGCATGTTGCATTTCACTCCTGAAAATCTTTGGTTGCTGTGGTACTTTTCTCGATTTGCTGTTGTTCTGAGCACTCAGAGGTTCCTAGACTTCACTAGATTGTTGACAAATAGAATTGTATTAATGTCAATAATACATTAATATCCAAGCATCATGTTCTTGTTCACACTTGGTCATGCAGAACACAAGCCCATTCAAAGTCCCCCTGCTCCCTGACTCTGCCTACCAGGGCTTCCTGAGAGTCACCAGAGATGTCCCTCCTGTGTCCTCCTGGTATCTCTTAACAATCACAAGACTTCTTGCACTGGCTTCTACTGCCTATGGGAGTGTCTCCATTACCATAGCAGGCAAGACACCCCAATTACATGCCAAGAGCACTGTTGGCCAAAGCTCCTTAGCCACCCAGCCTGGAGGTGGCAGAGCAGTGCTGGGCTCCATCCTGATGGGCAGATTGTTTGTCTCCTATCTCTACAGCAAACTGTTACTAGGTCTGCAGCCGAGGTGCTCACATTCACGGTCTTACATGGGGTCTCCGAGAAATGTGCTCCTTCAGCTTCTGCCTGGAATCCTCTCTCTGTCCAGTTCTGGAAGCCCAGAGGTTTCTGTACCTTCCGTTGTCTTCTTTATCTGTTCAGTAAAAATAAACAAGCATTTTTTTCACTTCTACCAGAATACTATGACCCCCTGTATATCAATTTAGACAAATAAGCAACCACAGGCCACAAGTTTCAAATGGCCAAACTCTATACCCTCATCTGAACTATGCTATAGCATCTTGACACCTGTTTTAAGACAAAGAGAAGTTTATTTATTCATTAGTTTGATGTAGTATTTCACTTGGTTCATAACTGTATACTGTGAAACTATTTCTACCTAACAGCTTCAATCTAAATTCACTTTGTTATGGTTGTGAGGTTAGTATTAATAATTGGGAAATGTAGGTTTTGGTTCCAGTTCTTTCTGAAACCATTTGGGTGATAGCAAAGTATACAGTTAATTGACATGGGCCTGCTCTTCCATTCACAAAATAACGTGGCCAAGTCCACGCTTTCTACAATCCCTCCCAGGGCTAATACTGCATGACATTTGGTGCTAATGAAACAGAATATTCTCCTCTGAGGTGGCTTTTAGTGATAACGGTAGTGGTTATGAGGTTGTCTATAATAATGGCTAGACATTATATTAGAGTGTCAGCTATTGCCATTGGTTCTAAACACGTTTCTTATCCTTTCACATACAGTTGAGGTTGTAATCTATAAGGTATGCTATGTGTCCTAACTAGTTTATCAAACAATTAATATTCTTTTCCCAATGTCATACTGATCATGTTGAATTTAGAGGATAGACATAAAATGCATAATGAAATGCCTGTTTGAATATATTACCCCAACCCTGCTTTGGCAGGCCATCCTGTTTCTTATAGCTGCCAGTGCAAAGGTTCTATATAATTTAGGCATATTTAACAAAGCAAACAAACTTGTCGATGCCCATGCAAAGCATATGAACAAGTCATAATATTTTACTTTGCAGTTTTATTTAAACAACCTCAGTAGTTTGGATCATAGCCTGAGCAAGCTTAAGGATTTGAGGCTACGTTTTCTGGGACTCTCTCATATGTCCGTGTGCAGATAACGTCATTCACAGCACTTTCCTAGAAGACAAAAGAAAGATGAAATATTTCAGCACTGTTAGTGAAATGAACATTTAGAAAAATGCAAATGAAGTAATATCTGTACATATATTCCTTAAAAGTCTTGGAAAGAGATCTATATAGACTATAAGTAGGACCTATTCTGTAGCTGATTTTGCTGCATTATATATAATGTATATGGAAAATCACATACATATTGTATATATGGTAAATGTGTAGGGAATATATAATGCGTATATGTGTGTGTGAGTGCGTATACATATATATGAAGAAAGCAAGGAGTACAGTTTGGTATTTGATCTCATTAAAATATTTTAAATGTCAACATTTAAGCATTTATTATTCATGCACCATACATTTTTCAAATAAGCTTACTAACTTACATTGATGTAGTATTTTAGTTTTCAAAGCATTGATACATATATATATTTAATTCTCTTAGGAAATGTCTCATGAAGACACTGTCTACATCTTGAAGGCAAGGAATCTGAATTTTGGCGAGGACAAACGACTTGTCCAAAGTCAAAGAAGTACTGACTGGCAGAGATGGAAATCCTCATCCTTAGATTCTCAGTCTAGTGTTCCTCCTAATGAACTGTGAAGCCTGTTTATTGCCTTTGTCATTATAAACAGCAATAATATCAGTCATCCTTAGTCTTCCTCTTCTGACTTTATAAGAAATAAAATGTACTCTTCTTACAAAAAGAAAAATATATTCCTGTATTAAGGAACAAGGTTAAATATTTTTAAGCCTCTATATGAATCTTGCATACTCCCTTGGAACTGTTATTTTATATTATGTCAAAAAATCATCTTTTTATTCATTTTGGTGTAGGTGGGGGTTTAGAAGGAAAATAATCACTGGCACACATCCGTCCTCTCTGTAGAAGTTGGAAAGTTTCAGGAAGCCATCCTGAAAGGGAACAGGATGGATTCCACACTGTATCGAGTTTGGAATTAAGCCAACTGGATTTTAATCCCAGAACCACTACGTTTTTCTACCTATATATATCCTTAAATAAGTCAGTGAGTGTCTGAATCTCAGAGTCATTACCTGTCAAATGGGCTAATAAATATTACCTCACAGGATTATTGAGAGGATTGGGTAAATAATATAAGAAAACCAGGCTTGGTGGCTCACACTTATAATTCTAGCACTCTGGGAGGCTGAGGTGAGTGGATTACCCGAGCTCACAGTTTCAAGACCAGCCTGAGCCAGAGCAAGACCTTGACTCTAAAAATAGCCAGGTGTTGTGGCGGGCACCTGTAGTCCCAGCTACTCAGGAGGCTGAGGCTAGAGAAACACTTGAGTCCAAGACTTTCAGGTCGCTATGAGCTATGATGCCACAGCACTCTGCCGAGGGCAACAAAGTAAGACTCTGTCTCAAAAAACAAAACAAAACAAAAAAACTAGGGATGTGATAAAAATTTAAGAGTAAGCATTAGTTCTTACTTGTGTTAAGTCATTCATAGACCAAAAAGATACCTATCCAGTTTCATTCCCCTGATTAAAATTCCTTTTCATGTGATATTGAGTTGAAAGAACAGTGAGATATGAATCCTGGAAGGGAGCTGAGGATTGGCAACAACCCTCAATTCCTACTAACGTCTTTATTGCACAAATACGTGTTTGATTGGTTTTACCTGTGAGTCAAAGAATTGGGGATTTTCAATAATACTTTTTCATTTTTTACTTCTTCAACCCATGCACATTTTATGATATGAGTGATTATGCATTTATCTGATAAAATTTTTCCTCATTCTTACAAAGTAAGAGAAAAAGGAAAGTGGCATTCATCATTGTTTTAGAACAAGTTGTTTGAGTGATTTTTTTATCAGCAGTTGCAATAGATGAGAAAAATAATGAAAACCAGTTCACTCACCACCACCATTTTTCCGTCCACCAGTTTCCTTCTTATGGTGGCCTCCTTGCCATCCCAGTCCTGAACTTGAACCAAAGAGTCATTATCTAAGGTCACTTTGCTCTGAAAAATAGCCAAAACAAAATTCAGATCAGATTGTCATACCCAAACACTAAAATTTCATCAGGTGCTAAATTCTTCTTAGCTGTTGTGATATTCTCAGATAGTTTTTGAATGTGTTTACAATGCCATTTATTTCCAAGACTTTGTTAATAGTAAATTTGTCACTGATTCTTCTGGGGAAAAAGTTTGGCAAGAGTAAAAACATAATATCTTGAAAAGTAAATGATATTTTCTTTTTACTTTTTACTACATAGGTGGAGTGCCCTCTTTTTGAGTAAAGAATCATAAGTAAACTTCAATTTCAGAAATACATCCTTCCCTTTGTACCACAACAATATTGTCCGGTTTTTTCATTCTAGTAGTTGTTTTTTAAACTTCACACAGACATCTTTATTAAACATTTTCTATCAAAATTTTTCTCTCATTTTATATGGTACAGGAATTTACTATATTCATTTCACATTCATTTAGTAAATGTCCTGATAATGGCATGAAACTCTCATTTATTAGGCTATTACTCTCCATATAGCCAAGCAGTCCTCGAGTTCATTTCTTCAAACAAACAAATATTGAACAACTGTCATGATCAAGTACTGGGTTCCGTGAGGCAGGAAATCCTGTCTTTGAGAAACTTACATTCTGGTGTAGGGAAACAGACAACAAATAAGAAACATGTGGGTAAATTTTGTATTTTAAATAAATAACATATTTCAGTTGGAGCCCAGGAGGTACAAATGAAATCTCTGTGTCACTTTGAGGTGGAGGCAATAAAAATGGCAGTGTCTCTTTCCCTAGCTTGTTGACTGAAAAACCTCAAATTTCCAGATGGTGCATCTACAAGGTAATGGAACCTTATCTGGCCTGGATCCCTGAGAGATTAAGAGTGGCAGACACCCTATACCCCTCAACTCATTCACACAAACATCCCCACCTCTACCACAACATGGAGGACCGTGAGTTGGGGTAGAGGTGGGATTTTTGTGGGAATGGATGTTTGTGTGCACGTTGTATATGGACTGTGAGACAGAAATAAATCCCTGAGGCGCTAAGACCTTATGATTTCATTCCTTACAGTGGCCTATTTGCCTATAGCAGCTAACAAGTCTAATTCATCACAATTCTGTGTGTGGAAAACTGCTACAAAATGGAAAGGGAGAAGTTTTGTTTCTGAGAGAAATAAATATTAACCTAAGGAAATGATTCTTAAAATGTGTTCTGTTAAGCATTGCATGAAATTCATTAAAAATGCCATTACAGGTGTCTACCCCAGACATCAGAGCCACTGGGGAAGGGATGAAGCGGTAGGTATTTTCAGCTGTCCCAGGAGATTTATATATTATTAACATTTAGCATCTTCAGAATTAGGTTTTAAGGGAAAGCTTACCATAAAGACTTTAAATATGTTCTCTATAATTGCCTGCTTACTTTGGTTGATTTCTTACTAATACACATATTCTTATAAAATTTAACTGACTGGATATTGTAGGCCTCACCTTGGTTTTACGGCCACTTGGTGTGGTTTCCTCAAACTCTTCTCCCAGTTTAAAGGAGATCTTATTATTTTTAAAGATGCTTTTGGTTTTTATGGTGATCACTTCTCCATCTGTACTGATGGTCACTCTGGGTTTTGCCAGACAGCCCAGTTTCCTGCTAGCTCTTCCAATTCCTGGAAACCAGGTAAAAGGACATATAGTTAAATTAGTTGTTGACTCCGAGAATTCACGTTATCTGTATAATCTCTACTAGCCAGGAGGTTTGTGTGTTGACAAGATTTAATGCTTCACGAGTTCACATATCTAAAGCTAGTAGTTCTACCACTGTATGTTAAAAATAGATTTTTTTTTCGTAGGGGAAAAAAACCTCATTTTTTGTACACAAAAAAAATTAGTTTCTAGTTGTTTTTTGTTTTTTGTTTTTCTGGCCAGGACCAGGTATATGGGGCTGGTGCCCTACTCCTTGAGCCACAGGCGCCACCCAGTCTCTAGTTGTTACGTGATTGACCTTTTTCTCCAGTCCAGTGGTTATTAATCTTGTTGATTTATAGACTGCTTTGAAAATCTCATTGAAACTATGGACCCATTTCTCTATTTTTTTTTTTTTTTGAGACAGAGCCTCAAGCTGTCACCCTGGATAGAGTGCCATGGCATCACAGCTCACAGCAACCTCCAATTCCTGGGCTCAAGCGAGTCACCTGCCTCTGCCTCCCAAGTAGCTGGGACTACACGCACCTGCCACAACACCCGGCCATTTTTTGGTTGCAGCCGTCATTGTTGTTTGGCAGGCCCGGGCTGGATTCGAACCTGCCAGCTCAGGTGTGCATGGCTGGCACCTTAACCTGCTTAGCCACAGGCACCGAGCCTATTTCTCTATTTTAAAATTATATTCATTCACAAACAACCAAAATACTTTCATATGTATTCTTCCAGATCTTTAACTCTTCATTTACATTCTTTTTTTTTTTGAGAAAGAGCCTCAAGCTGTCACCCTGGAGAGAGTGCTATGGCGTTACAGCTCACAACAACCTCCAATTCCTGGGCTCAAGGGAGTCTCCTGCTTCCGCCTCCCAAGTAGCTGGGAGTACAGATGCCCGCCACAACGCTCGGCCGTTTTTTGGTTGCAGCCGGCATTGTTGTTTGGTGGGCCCGGGCTGGATTCGAACCCGCCAGCTCAGGTATACTTGGCTGGCGCCTTAGCCCATTGAGCCTCAGGCGCCAAGCTTCATTTATGTTCTTATATGTATACAACACAAGAGTTTGTTTCTCTATTATTATTCTCTTCAATGTATTTTTATTACATTAAAAATATATTGCTATATATAACATAAATTTTCCATTTTAACCATTTTAAGTGTACAAAACAATGACCTTAAATATGTCACAATGCTGTGCAATTATCACCACCATACATAAGACTTTAAAAATTATAAATATTGTATCTATGGTTATTCAACTTGCTTTTTCCTCTTATCTGTATGTCTTAAAGATTTTCCATGTCAGGATATATAGATATACTTATCTGTAGCTATATGATATTCCATCACATGTATATACAAAAATTTATTTTATCTATCTCATTATTCATGAGCAATTAATTTGCTTCCATTTTTGTTATTATAAATAATTATGTGGTGAATGTCCTGGCATACATAGCTTTGTGTATCACATGTAGGAGCATTTACAGTAGAAATAGCACTACATACATAGCAATAGCTACATTAAATTTCTGAGAAGATATATTGGAGAAATACTATAAATATGGTTCATGGAATTGATATTATAAAATATGACCATGAGATGTGACAAATTGGATAAAAGTTCCAAAAGATATTAATTTCTAATCTCTTTATGAATTAGAAATTCATAAAATTTCTAATTTTATGAATGTTATCTTACAGGCCAAAGGAGACTTTTCAAATGTAGTTAATTTAAGGATGTTGAGATGGGGAGATTATCCTGGATTATCAGAGTAGACCATAAATATAATCACAAATTTCTTTCTTTTCTTTCTTTCTCTCTCTTTCCTTCTTAGATGGAATCTCATTTTGTCACCCTTGGTAGAGTACTGTGACATCATAGTTCACAGCAACCTCAAGCTATTGGGCTCAAGAGATCCTCTTGCCTCAGTCTCCCAATAGCTGGGGCTATTGGTGCCTGGCAAAATGCTCAGCTATTTTTAGACATGGGATCTCTGTCTTGCTCAGACTGGTCTTGAGCTCCTGACCTCAAGCAATTCACTGACCTCAGCCTCCCAGAGTCCTGAGATTACAGGAGTGAGCCACTGCTCCCAGCCCACAAATTTCTTTACAATTGGGAAGAAAAGGGTCAGGTGTGGTAGCTCACGCCTGTAATCCTACCACTCTAGGAGGCCAAGGTGGAATGATTACTTGAGCTCACAAGTTCAGGTTTGAGATGAGCCTGAACACAAGAAAGACACCATCTATAATAGAAATGGAAAAATAAGCTGGGTCCCAGCTACTAGAGAGACTGAGGCAGGAGGATCACTTGAGCCCAGAAGTTTGAGGGTGCTGTCAGCTAGACTCATGCCACCACATGCTAGCCTGGACAGCAGCAACAGAGTGAGACTCTGACTAAAAAAAAGCATAATAACAATGACAACCAACAAGAACAAAAAAAAACCCAATTTAAAGAAAAGAGAGAGAGAAGAGGGATTTTAGACCACAGAAGAAAAGGCAGTGTGACATGAAAGCAAAGATCGGAGTATTGCAGCCACACGCTAAGGAACGCCAGAGCCACCAGAAGTTGGAAAACAAGAACTATTCTGAAGACTCCCAAAGATTAAAGCAAATGTTTGTAAAATATTCTTGGTTTTAATAATTATTTCCTTTTGTTTTAAATCATTTATTAAATCATTCGCTGTTTAGTATATGGTATACTCATACTTTTTAAATGTAAATCCATGGTAAATTACATAAGGGATTATGTCAATTCCAACCTAGCTCTGAACAGAACTGTCTTTTGGTGCTCAAACAATATTTATTTTTTTTCTATGTGGAAAATTTATTTTTTCTAGGGTCCAATATTAATATTATCTTCCACAAAGCAAATTCTATACTATCAAAACTCCCATTTTTATTGGCTGTGATATGCAAGTAAACATAGCTCACCCAATTCTTTCATGTATTCTTGGAAATTTTCACAAGAAATGGATTTCCATGTTCCTTGGAGCTGATCAACCATTCTGTCTGAGATAAGTTGATCTCAAAGAAAAGTAGCTTCATAGGGATGTGTATGTTGCTGTTTCCTGAAATAGTAAGGAATCTACTTTTAATACAATTCTGCGTAAAAGTGCAATGAGAAAAGTCAGGAGAAAAAATAAGAAACTTTCAATCTTGCAGTTTTCCCTGAGTACCATCAAAAGCCGAATAGCTCTCTTAATGTAAATTAGTCAGCAAGAAAAGGAAAACATGGTAGAGTGTTTAGCAGGCATACTTATAACTTTTCCATCACTAATTTAGGCTCAAAACTAGGTGTTGCTTCCCTTCCCTAGCACCTGCCACACACAATGCAATATACATGGGGTGGGGGTGGGGTCTCTGGCCCACTAGGCTGTGCCACCGGACTCCAAGGTCTCTCTCATTCTCTGACCATGGGTGACGCAGAAAAAAGCCAATTTGTTGGCCTCGTGAAAATCTTATATTCTCATTCTCTATGATTTTAACCAAAAAACAGACAGATATCATAGATGGTATTTGTTTTTGAAGTGAACAATTTAGTATGGAAGGACTGTTTTAAGCCATGTACATACTGAGCAAGAAAAATGGAATGGAGAATAAAGAAAGAGATCATGTTGTATGAAGTTTAGAGAGTGATCATTGGCATGAGGACATCCAATATCTTCTTAGTAAATCCTCCTTAATTTAGGCTAGTTTCTGTTTCTTTTAGCTTTCACTGACATTCTGATGTTCACTAATGTGTGTAAGAAATCAGAACAGGGGACAATAAGGAATATAACAGCAAATACACCAACTAAAGGGAAGGAGACTCCAAACAATAACTTAAAGGACAAACACAGCCTTTTACAGTGGCCCCTGAGGATAGTGGTGTTATTCTAGGCAGTGCTTGATGTCCATGTATTGACACAGAGTTATTAAAAAAAACTTAAGGTATAAAAACTTTTTAAAACAGGAACAGGGATATGGACTTTTATAATACCATGGAATATTATGCAGCCTTAAAGAAAGATGGTGACTTTTCCTCTTTCATATTTACATGGATGGAGCTGGAACATGTTCTCCTTAGCAAAGTATCTCTAGAATGGAAGAAAAAGTATCCAATGTATACACCCCTAA
>CAUYRH010151597.1:0-11462 GCA_963574655.1 Perodicticus potto
GGTGGGCGCCTGTGGTCCCAGCTACTTGGGAGGTGGAGGCAGGAGACTCGCTTGAGCCCAGGAGTTGGAGGTTGCTGTGATCTGTGATGCTACAGCACTCTACCCAGGGTGACAGCTTGAGGCTCTGTCTCAAAAAAAAAAAAACCAAAAACAAAAAAAACAAAAAAAACAAACAAACAAAAAAAAGAAATGAAAGAAAGCAATAAATAGCCAAATTAGTGACATCAGGCCTCTGCAGATTTAATTTTTCTTTCATTCCCAATTGTGGTACGGGTTTTGGGTTTTGCCCCAACTAGCACCCAGTCAGTGTCGGGCTGTGTGGAACCTGCATATGATGAGGCTTAGTTTGTTAATCTAAAGAGGTCCAACAGGAGCCATCTGGAAGTGTGTCACACTTGGAAATCTGAGACCAGACTGGGAGGGCCTTTAGAGATTATCAGCCTAGAGGAGGAAACTGAGGCCTGAAAAATCACAAGCCTTGTCCAGCCAGGGTTGTAGAGTTAGCACCAGAGCTGAGTCTAGACTCCGACCCTACACTCCCCTGACCCTACATTCTGTTACTAAACCATGCTTAGTCGTTATACTCATCCAAAAACTCACCTGTGCTACTCAAAATGTAGTCTTCAGACTGTGAAATCAGCTTCTCAGGAAAGATGAATTACCTAACATGTTTTTCACCCAAACTTCTTAATGGGATAAGCTGACAGCATCGACCTTTTTTGGAATTCATTCATTGGGTGACTTTGGGCGAGTGAGAGACAGAGTGGCAATGGTATAAATGCCAGCCTGTACTTGTTCAGAGTGGCTCCCAGAGTATATTCAACTGGAATAACCCTAGCAATAGGGAAAGGGTAGTGTGATACCGACTTGTGACCTTTCCCTGGGGAGCAAACTGTGTCAGGAGAAGCCAGCAGCACTTCTAGAACACAAGGTTTCTAGGGCACCTCCCAGGCACTGGGCAGAGGGCTGGCTACTGCACCTGCAAAATGACCATCAGTGTTGTGTAATTTGGGGTTTTTGAGATTTTTTTTTTTAAGTCGTCTAAAGGTAAATGGGTAGATAAATCTGCCATTTGGTTTCCTAAGGGAAGTCCACCAATGTACATGGAGTTAAGTGTTGATCACTGTGAGAGGTTCTGGGTTGGGCTGCAGTCTTTCCTAGTTTAGAGCTCTTTATCTATAAAAATGGGAATAATAACTGTACTTGGCCCAGAGTTTGGATTATGTAAGAGTTGTGGATTAAATAAGCTCATGTTGTTAAACTCTATAGAATAGTGTTTGGCATATAAATTCTCATTTAATAGTAGCTGTTGTTGTTACTCTTTCTGGCATGTATTTAATCATGGTCTTTCTTACATTGTTGTTTAATCATTTTAATTATTTCCTGGCCTCTAGGGAGACCATAAAGTCCTCCCACAAAGAAAGAGACCTGATTTTATACTCTTTGTTTACCCTCTTCAGTATTACATGTACATATATGTATGTAGTAGTAATAGTTTCATTTTCAGTGATACGTGTAGATCCCCTGATACATAATTACTTAAAATGTAACTATTATTATAGTAAACAAAATATATGAAACAGGAGTAAGGAACTGAGGCAAAAAGATTGGCTTTAGTTCACAGGTCGGAGTTTTTTTATGATTCTTAGAGCTTCCTTTTTCATTGTTGATGAATCTAATAGCTCTTCTACCATAATTAAGAGCAGTATGAACATTTAGTAGCAATTTCAGGTTGTCATAGATACTTCACTCTTCTTGGTCCATGGTGGCAGGGAATCTCAGACAGTAAATTCTGTGAGAATATTTCAAAGCAAGTGGGTCATGAGCAAGTTGTTTGAACGTATTCCCCTTGCCGAGGGTATGAAGAAGTCCCCAGGGTAAAGGGAACCTTTGTCTTGAGCCACCCTCTGCCACCTCCTCCTCCTCCTTTATCAGCAGCTCAGATCCTCACAAACACCAGTTAGTGTTCACACAAGTTTGAGGGAAACTGAAAATTACACCCTAGTAGGAAGAGTGGGGACCCAGTGGAATCTCTCAATAAAATTAAGCCGATTGCAGACAGGAGTCCTCATGATGGCAAGAGCTGCCAACAGGGCCCTCCACCATCCCCCCAGCAGCCCAGGCCCTCAGCCGTGTCTCTCACAGCCATGTGGGCTCCTTCTCCTAGGTGAAAATGCCGTGTTTCTCCTTCTCCTAGGCTGGAACAAGACATTAAAAAGTTAAAGGCTGACCTGCAGGCCAGCAGGCAAGTGGAACAAGAGCTCCGCAGTCAGATCAGCTCCCTCTCAAGCACTGAGCGAGGGATCCGCTCGGAAATGGGCCAGCTTCGGCAGGAGAACGAGCTGCTGCAGAACAAGTACGTGCACCTTTCCGGCCTTTGGTGTGAGCCTGGCAGCTTCACTGTTTCTCTCGTTTCCAAGGATTGGAGCCCAAGATTCGTGGTGACAGAGACCTAACTGAGAGGTTTTTAAGTAAAATGTTTAAAATATTTGGCTTAGTACCAGATATTCAACATGTTTATGAAATCTACAAAAATGTATTTAATTGTAACAAAATAGTTTACTATTTTGTCTTCTCTCTTTAAATAACTTCTTAGTTTTAAATAATTATTAAGCATTTGTGATAATAAAATTGACAAGTATTTCTACTACAATTTGAAAACCTTGTTCCTTTGAATGAAAGTTTCCAGAGGATTAGACTAAATTTACTTTGATCTCCAGAACTGAAAAATGACATTATACTTTTGAATAATTTTATTTGAAGAGTAGGCAAAAAACCAGCTCTTCTGTGTGATTCAATGTGAGTCTGTCCTTTTTTAAAAACATCCAAGCAATGTGTGTGGTAGTGATTACTATCATAGGCTCTGGACTTTCGCCATTGACATAGGAGTTCAGCAGTTTTCAGGAATGTAGCCAAAAACTAGAGCATCACAGGCAAACAACCTTGCCATTGCTTCTGACCAACATATGTGGTGATTGTAACATTGATACACAGAACATCCCAATAATAAGTTCATTTCATGTTGACAGGAAAAGCTGGTTGTGGGAGGTGGATGGGGGTAGACAGGGGATATAGCTGAATTTTCTATCTGAAATTCAGCATCTTGTGACTCTAACCAAGAGGTCAACATCCTGCAGCTGAAAAGGAAAGGCTGCATAGGCTGTAGCATAATTGTATTCAGGAAAAGAAAAGCCATGGCCCTCCCACCCCTCACCTCAGCTTGGCAGGGCTGTTCCATCAGTGGTTCTTTAGTTGAAATGAAGTTCTTTAAGGGGCATTATAAGTAGTTTTACAATTATCTTCCCCTCTGTTAGAAATTTGTTTTACCCTATTTTCTGGAATACCTTTTGTAGATTACTTAACCTTAATAGAGCAGAGAGGCTAGGTCTGATTCTCTGTCTTATAGGTCAGCTTGTTTATTGGTGTTTAGAAAGTATTTAGGAATAATAGCAATGTTTTACTTGGACATTCTGCGAGTTGATACTTAACATATCTGTTTAACCTCCTGTTTACTTGGGCTTAAAGTGATAAATAGTAGTCACATTTCTCAAGATTTACAGTGGGCATTTCTAATTATAAGACTCCATATGACAATCATTTCCATATAGGTTACATAATGCCGTGCAAATGAAGCAAAAAGACAAACAGAATATCAGCCAGTTGGAGAAAAAGCTAAAAGCTGAGCAGGAAGCCCGAAGTTTTGTAGAAAAGCAATTAATGGAGGAGAAGAAAAGGAAGAAGTTAGAAGAAGCCACTGCTGCTCGAGCTGTTGCATTTGCTGCTGCTTCAAGGTGTGTCCCTGTCACCTGAGTGTTTAAAGGTTGGCTTTGGGAATTTGATGCCTTGGGCAGGATTGGACATGTAACAATCATGCATGAATGGATTGCTTTTAAGTCCTGTTTTATTAGCTGGTTTAAACTCTATTTCTGCAAGCTTATGCTGCCTTACAGCTTCAGCCTTCAGTGACCTCATCTGTAAAATGGGGTGAGAGAATCACCAAAGTTAAAGGGTTTCCAGTCACTTTCTGTAAAGATGATTACTAAATGCTTTGAGTAATTTCATCTTGAATTTGGGTCCCTCTAGAGCAGCAGTTGAGTGGCTGGTGACTCACAGGAACTGTATTAAAGGGCCGTGGCATTAGGAAGGTTGAGAACCACTGTTCTAGAGAGCTGTCATTATTTTCTACTCTTAGGTGTGTGTGTTCCTGGAGTTTTTAGAAATTTCTCATTTTCTCAAAATGTAAGAATAAAATTTTGGCAGCCTAAGCACTGTATACTGACTGCTCATGTCTTTTTTGGATATTAGCAAACTGTCAAATTGAGGTGGAAAAAAAAGTGAAACATAAGTCTCTATTAGATAGCATTCAGTTGGCGGGGAAATGAAAATTGAGGACTACCTCCTATACCATTGAAAAGTATTCCAACATGCAAGTATCTCCAAAACTAATAAATACCTGCCACCTCAATTCTAGCAAGGAAAGAAGATGGTTAAGAGCCTTTTGAGGTTTTGGGGAAGGGTGGTTTCATTTTGTTGGTTTTTTGTTTGTTTGTTTGTTTTTAGATAGAGTCTCACTCTGTCACCTAAGCTAGAGTACCATGGCCTTAGCCTAGCTCATAGCAACCTCAAACTCCTGGGTTCAAGTTGTCCTCCTGCCTCAGCCTCTAGAGTAGCTGGGACTATAGGTACTTACCACAATACTTGGTTAATTTTCTATTTTTAGTGAAGATAGGCTCTCACTCTTGCTTAGGCTGGTCTTGAACTCCTGAACTGAAGAGATCCTCCTACCTCTGCCTCCTGGAGTACTAGGATTACAGGCATGAGCCACCATACCCAGCCTGGTTTTTGTTTTTTGAGAGTTTTGTTTTGTTTTGTTTGCTTCTACTTTTATTACTTTTTTCATTGTTTTTTTTTTTCTCATTATTTAGTCTGTGTGCATGGTGGGGGTCAGTTATGGGTTTACAGACATATAGTGAGGGTTAATTACTATTTATTTCATTTTTCATTTCTATCCTAATTTATATCTACATGGTAGGTATAATTCAACTGTAATTCTTCCTTAAGTTTTGCTCTGTTATATTAAATAAGTAATTTACTTGCCAACCTTTGGCATATTAATATTCTTCTTTGGGAGTTCTGGCATTTACAGAATAATTGGTGAATCATCTCACCTTTTTATAACACCAAATGAGAACTGTCTTCTGGGTGATCCTGCCTTCCCCAGAAGACTCTAGACAACAGATGGCTGAGCTCACTTGGCCCATAAGCATCCATATAGACTTACAAGACCCTTAACTAGCCTGCCTAGGATGTGAGTTGTTTGTTTAAAGATGTGTAAGCATTTATGAAACACTTACACTCCCAAGGGAAATTTTCCTAAACAGTCATCTACTATGGCCTCTGCTCTCCTTAACTCATTCAGCACCTACCCCCCCCTACCTTTTAAGTCCCACCAAGGAAAATATAGCAGTTCCTTCACCATACCATTTATTGTCTTTGATGTCCAAGAATCAGTAGGTTAGTTTCAGTGTGCACCACAAATCCCTTTTGCTTCTAGGTAAGCGTCTTTGTTTTGGTCTGATCCCTGGACGGTCCTTATTTGCCATACATAGAGCTGTTTTTATACTTAAGTAAATCTCAGGGCATAAATCTCTCATTGGACCTTCCTTTTGGGGCTATTTCAGAACCCAAACAGTTCAGCAGCTTTGACCATTGCCATCATCTCATTTAGTTCGCCCTTATTATAGCCCTGAGAAACTGCCTAATGCCGCACCCTTCTTAGTCTGTTTATTCTTTTGTGTCTAAAGAACTATGAAATCCCCAATGAATAGCCCCTCAAAAGTGGGGAAGAAATTATTTTTGTTCACTGTCCCCTGCTGGACCACCCCATGTTTAGTTCTATCTTGCACAGCTTCGTATGCTTCATCTCAAGTCACTGTGACCTGAGGGGAGGTTCACCGGATTGAGACTCTAGAAAACTTCAGTTCTTATCCCAGTTCTATGACCTAAGACCAAGGTGACCTTAGATTAGTATTTTATCACTGTAGCCTCAGTTTTTTATCTGGAAAATGGTACAATACACTCCAGATTGTTATTAGAATTGAAGAAGGTATAGTATGTATAAGATACCTAGCTTAGTTCCTGGCTCACATAGACACTCAACTAATGATAATTATTTTAGATCATTGTTGAAATTATCAAAGACTAGAACAAACAGACTGAGCCAAAAGCTAAAACCTGACAGACTCTGGATGTAAAAGAAATAGCAATCCTGCAATGTAAGTAAACCTATAGTTTTCCAAATCATTTATTTCCTTCTCTTTTTTTTAAAAGAGGAGAATGCACCGAAACCTTACGGAATAGGATCAGAGAGCTAGAAGCAGAGGGCAAGAAGCTCACGATGGACATGAAGGTGAAAGAAGACCAGATCAGAGAACTAGAACTAAAAGTCCAGGTAATAGAGGAAAAAAAAACTTCCCTTATACGTGAATTCTACTTTCATGCTAGACTTTTGCTCTGTGTTGTAATGGGGAGATGATGGCTTTTGATACAGACAAAATCCCATTGGATCTGAAAATCTCTGTATGATAGAAAATGTCTGAAGCTCTACTCTTGACCAGCTCATTTCAAGTCATTATTTAATGTAGCCAGATTCTAATATAAGCCAGAAATGTTGACAGTCCCTTAACAAATCACAAAACAGGATTTGACATCCCATAGATTCATTTAACTTTTTCAGGTTATAGGCCAGATTAGTTTCTTTGGAATTTACACATCTCTTCTTAGCCTTCACCCTCTGTCCATTACCAGGGAATTGACCCTCCTGGATAGTCCTGAACCTTCCAGATTGTGGTTTTTAGCAGAGCATGATGAAGAAAGGAGCTAGTGCTGCGTATATAGCCAGGTTTTTGGGCTGTGTATGGCATAGCCAAGTATTTGGCATTTAAAATTAATTTCATGTATTGTGAAGTGACAGTAAGTTGGATTTTGTGGGTCTGGTAAGAGACACTGGCAAGTCAGTGGAATAGAATAGATGACCTGGGAACAAAGCCTAAGGCTTGTAATAAAGATGGCATTGGAGATAAATGGAAAAGGTGAAGATTAGTCAGTAAAAAGCTTTGGAATGGCTAGATAACTGGAAAAAAAATTAGAAGCTCATCTCATACCAAAGTGATTTGCAACCAGTGTGCCATGAGAGGATCTTAGCTGTGGCTTGAAATTTTTTAAAGATCACTAATTAAATTATTTTCAAAAGAAGTTCAAAGCAAAGTATTTTTTTTAC
Organism: Perodicticus potto; assembly: GCA_963574655.1. NCBI lineage: Eukaryota > Metazoa > Chordata > Mammalia > Primates > Lorisidae > Perodicticus > Perodicticus potto. The sequence goes on from CAUYRH010151597.1 coordinate 7,280, forward strand.
TCTTTTTTTGAATAACATAATTTGAGTGAACTGTGGAAGTTTGACTATCGGTTCAAGTGTGCCGTGAGATAAAAATGGTTGAAAAACACTGTCATACCACATAAAAAGAAATGCCAGATGAGGAACTGAATGCAGAAAAGAAGAAATGATTTTTTAAAAACTAGTTAAAAATATAGTAGAATTTATTTGATCTTGAACAGGAGACTTTTTAAATATAAAAGCAATGGAAGAAATCACAAAACAGGCTAGCATGGTGCTCACGCCTGTAATCCTAGCACTCTGCAAGGCCAAGGTCAATGGACCACTTGAGCTCAATAGTTCAAGGCCAGCCCGAACAAGAGTGAGACCCTATCTCTACTAAAAACAGAAAAATTAGCTGGGAGTTGTGGCGCATGCCTATTAGCTGCTCTAGAAGCTGAGGCAAGAGGATTACGTGAGCCCAAGAGTTGCTGTGAGGTACAGTACAGCACTCTACCCAGGGCAACCGAAATCACAAAACAAAAAAATAATAAATGAAAAATCAATAGGGAAGGTGTATATATTGCAACAGATTTTATAAATAATAAATACATACCTTAAAATTTGCTGAGAAAAGCTCAAATATAGAGAAAAATGGGCTAAGGATATGAACAAACAATATACAGAAGAAATATAAATGACTGCTAAAAACATAAAAATATAAATCTAATTATATTTTCATAAGGTTTTCTAAAACATGATTCAAATTAATCCTGCACCCTTAAATCCTGCCTGTTTTTAAAACAGTATAGCTAGTCCCTTAATACCTTAGAAATTTTTTTTTTTTTTTTTTGAGGCAGAGTCTCACTATGTCACCCTTGGTAGAGTACCATGGTGTCACAGCTCACAGCAACCTCAGACTCTTGGGCTTAAGTGATTCTCTTACCTCAACCTCCCAAGAAGCTGGGACTACAGGTGCCCGCCACAATGCTCAGCTATTTTGTTGTTGTTGTTGTTGTTGTTGTTGTAGTTGTCGTTGTTTGGCAGTTCCCAGGCCGGGTTCCAACCCGCCAGCCCCCCGTTTAAACCCGCCAGCCCCAGGGTATGTGGCTAGTGCCCTAACTGCGCCAAGCCTGATGCTAGAATTTTTAAAATAATGTCCTCTCAAAGTTAATTTGTTTAGTTTTTCGGGGGGCATTAGTCCATAAATAAGAGAACATTTGAACCTTATCGCTGATAGCAGCGCTCAATGAAATGCATTTTATGTGTTTGTGTTAGGCATGGAAATCTCACAGTGCTATTCAACATCAAGTAGACTGGAGCTTGTGGACATTAGTGAGCACTGTTCCTGTTGTTCCTGCTGTTATGTTCTGTTTTGTTGGCAGATTTGCATCGATTGATAATACAAACAAATGACATATGTTCCTTGTTAACTGCTCCTTTGAGCCTTGATAATGTGCACAGTAGATAAAATAGTATTACACTGAAAAAAAAAACCCATAAAAATATATCCTCATCAATCATAAACAAAATGCAGATTAAAATTAGATATCACTTGAAATTAGCAAAGATATTTTAAATGATAACAACAATCTGTGAGGATGTGACAAAATCAGTCTCATATGTTGCTGGTGGAAGTAGGACTTTCTAAAAAGTCAGTGTACTTTTTAAAGTATTTCTTTTTACCAATCCAGCCTAAGGTAAATATTTTAAAATCTCACCAGTGATTGATGTGCAAAGATGCTATATAAAAGCAAAAAATTTGGAAAAAATTTTAACACTGGGAAGATTTGTTTAAATTTTGGCATATAAACATTTAGGAATATCATATAGGCAATAAAGATTTTATTTCTACATAGTTAAAGTCAATTTGTAGACAAAACTATGTATATGGTATTGTTTCAGTAATGCTAAAAGATATGTGTATATTTTTGATAATATATATATAAACATATACACATATATATGTGCATGCTTTAAAAAGACTAAAAATATATCAAAATTTTCATTGTTGGTATTATGGGTAATTTTCATTTTCTTTGAACTTTTCCATATTTTTAAATTTTCCCTAGTAAGTTTAGATTTCTCTCTTAAAAAAGAAAAATTTGCATAGCTGTATAAATTAATTGGCTGCATTACCAGATGCTTTAAGTGGGCTTATTCTGCAGAATGTCCTATCAAAATAATTAACATTTTCGCAATTTTTGGTCCAAGTTGAGAGAAGAGTTTTGGCAAATTTCACTATGGCATTACAGTAACATTTGTAGGTTGACAGTGAGGAAACAGTGCTCCATGGTTCTGAATTAGGATTGTAAGAAAGTATTTTGTTTGGTGGCAAAGCCCATTGCTATCTATATTTATGCCCAATATGGTCAAATGATTATGTGCTATATGCTTTTGTATGTGTATTCTGCCCCATAAATACATTTGGCACTTGCTCTAAAGTTAGTACCCAGGCCAAGAATAGTGGTATTTAATTTGTGATTTCAGGCTAACTTATAGATGCCAAAAGTACCTTGTAGCATTGCTGTTTTGATGATATTGATAGGAGCTTCGGAAGTATAAAGAAAATGAGAAGGACACCGAGGTGTTAATGTCAGCCCTCTCAGCCATGCAAGACAAAACGCAGCACCTGGAGAACAGCCTCAGCGCAGAGACAAGAATCAAACTGGACCTGTTCTCTGCACTGGGTGACGCCAAGCGGCAGCTTGAGATTGCCCAAGGTAGGAGTGCGCGGGCCCCTGCTGAGGGGATGTGACTGAGAACAGAATGCACAGGGATGTGGAGGGAAGATCTTCCCATAGAGCTCTGAACCAAGGGACATTTCAATTTTCTCTTCTGGTATCTTGTAAGTGCCCAACATTGAAATGTAAGAACCATCACATAAGTCATTCTGTGGACCTATTTTGAGATGAGAATATGTCAAGTGCACGGCATACAGAGGAAAGTATGATTTCCATGTTCAAGGAGTGCACAGTGTTATTGGAGAAGTAGAGAAATGCAGAGTCATTAAAAGGTGCTGAGAAAGAAGTACATGTGGGGCCTGCAGGAACATAGGAAGAGGCAGGGACTAAACCCATCTGGGGAGTTGAAGAGGGCTATTTCCCAGAGGAGCTGATGTCCAAGCTAGGGCTTAAGGAGGTAGTGTGGTGGCAGTGGGGAGGGGTGGTGTAGAGAGGCCTCTGGGCAGAAGAAACAACTAGAATGAGGACCAAGAGGCTAGATGGGGCCTGATGGGGCCTGGTTCTGCTTGGCTGGAGCAAAGGTTGCAAATAAGGGAATAGTGGAGAGGAGTGTGGAAAGCAGGCATCTACTTGGCAAATATTTACCGAGACCTACTGTGTGCTGGGTACTTTGATAGTCCCTGAGGATACAGCCCTTGAAATGACAGGTAATGAACAAGCCAAAAGGGAACATGTCAGATGACAATAGTTACAATGATTAAAATAAAGCAGTGGGGAGACAAGGGGTGTGTGTGTGCAGGGCTCTTCTTTTGACAAGGTGATCCCCAAAGATCCCTTGAATAGGTAGTATCTGAGAAGAGACTGAAAGGAAGAGAGCGAACCTCTTGAATAGCTAAAGGAAAGCATTTCGGGAGAGGGAGCAGCAAGTGCAAAGCACTAAAGGGAGGGTTTGGGTATAGGCATAGTCTACACGATGGGGAGAGTCTTTGTTGGAAGCAGGGGTAGCAATGGACTTGTGGCCCATGGAAAGATCTTAGGATTCTGAGCGATTTGGGGGAGCTCTGGAAGACTTTTGAACAGAGGCACAATAAATTTGAGTTTTGCTTAAGAAATTGTACTCTGATTAGTACTCAAATCAATTAGAGTAATAAATTGAGTATAATATGGAAAAAATAGAGTATTCTATAGATTACTAAGTAGAATACTGAAAGAACTTTCAAACAGTTGATTTAGTGAAATGCAAAAAAAATATTTCAAGCAGGGTATGGTGGCATGCATGTATAGTCCCAGCTATTTGTGAGGCTGATGTGGGAGATCACTTGAGCCCAGGAGTTTGAGACTAGCCTGGGCAACATAATGAGAATCTGTCTCTTTTTTTTTTTTGAGACAGAGCCTCAAGCTGTCACCCTGGATAGAGTGCTGTGGCATCACAGCTCACAGCAACCTCCAATTCCTGGGCTCAAGCGAGTCTCCTGCTTCTGCCTCCCAAGTAGCTGGGACTACAGGTGCCTGCCACAACGCCCAGCCATTTTTTGGTTGCA
>CAUYRH010151602.1:0-26740 GCA_963574655.1 Perodicticus potto
ATAACAGTGACCTTTCTGCGTGACCCTGGCCCTGTTCCCTGGACTTGCATTGGCCCCTTGTTTCCTCTGGGTGACTGTGGGGCCCGGCCCCTCTGCCCAGCCCAGCCTGTAGTGTGCATAAAGTTGCAGGTGCTGCTGGTCCTGATCGTCCATGTCTGGCATTGGTTTTGCGGCCCATCGTCGGGTGTTCCTGCATTGGTGGCCTGGTCCAGAGGCGGGTGGAAGTGGAGGGCGGACTGCCCTAGGTGGGGACCTGTCCACCTTGGTCGGATTAGGGTGGGCCGGGAGGTGCTTGGCAGAGGGTTGCCCGGTGGTGCAGGGTCGCTAAAGTCTGCAAGCGCTATCGTCGAGCCCTGGGGGCCGGCCTTTTGGCGAGGAAGCAAGTGGGCATCAAGTTATGGGGCGGGGGTGCGGAGGGCCTGGCCGGCGCGACTTCAGCTCCCATCGTTCTTTGCGCTTGCGACAGGAACCGGGCTTCCCGGCAGGCTGTGCGCGGGGCCGGTACGGGTCCTCGGAGGCATCGGCGCCGCGGGGCCTTCTGGGGCCTGCAGTTCCGGTGGCGAGGGCGGGACTCGGCTTCCCGGCGGGCTGCGCGGCGGCCGGGCAGTTGTCGGCGGGGCAGTCCGGCGGGCAGCGGCGGCGGTTCCGGCTGCGGCGCAGAGGGCGGCCGGGCGGACGAGCGAGCAGGCCGAGCTACGCAGGACTAGGCGGGATGCCGAGACGCCGCCGCTGCTCCCCTGCTTCGCCCTGAGAACCTGAGTGCCAGCTCGGCCGCGCCCCCCGCCCAGGCTCGCAGTCTGAGCGTTCCGAGCGCGGGCCGGGCCCAGCGCCGGCCCCCGCGCGGGCCCCCAGCCCCGTCCCGGCGGCCCGCCCCCTGCCCGCGCCCCTCCCCGCCCGGCGCTCATGCGGGCCGAGCCCCGCCCCCCAGCCCCGAGCCCGCCGAGCGCCGCCGCCTGAGCCCGCGCCCGCCCGCCCGCACCATGCTCAAGTGCATCCCGCTGTGGCGCTGCAACCGGCACGTGGAGTCGGTGGACAAGCGGCACTGCTCGCTGCAGGCCGTACCCGAGGAGATCTACCGCTACAGCCGCAGTCTGGAAGAGCTGCTCCTCGACGCCAACCAGTTGCGCGAGCTGCCCAAGGTGAGCGGTCGTCGCACCTGCGCCTCGACGGCGCGGCCCAGCCCTCGGCCCCCAGATCGGCAATCTGCCTGCTAGCCACGCAGCCTGCAGCCGGCTCTACTAGTTTCCACTGGCCAGAGCCCCACCCCGGCCAGCCCCACCCTCCACCAGACGACTGGGCTGGCACCAGGTGGCAGCGGTCATCAGGTGCCTGCCTGGGGCGGGGGTGGTCACTGAGCCCAAAGGAGGAGACTCCGAGTGAGACCTGTGAGGGTTCGTGAAGGTGGAGAGATCAGGGCGAAAAGTGGTGGCTGGCGGGCGCTGCTTGCTGGGCTGCCCTGTCTGCCTCCCTGGGCTGCTCTCTCTTCTTGGGTGCAGGGTGGTGTGGGGAGCCCGAGGCGTCCAGCCCTGTGAGGCTTGCTGTATTTCTGCTTCTTTTTACTTTTGTTATTCCTGGTCAGTTGGTTTTCCTTTTCTGAAGGTGGAGTGCTAGTGTCACAGTACCCAGAATTTATGCACCACAGAAGCTATGACCTTATGCAGGCCTGGCTGATAGCTCATCTGCAAGTTCTATATTTCTTCCTGCACATGGCACCACATGCTTCTGTGGCACCTTGCTTTTTCTGTTACTGGTTATTTGAGGATTATTTGCTGAATCCTCATCTTGGGCTTAGGCCAGGCTCCTTGCTGGGGTGCAGAAGCAAGAGCCAACATGGGTGGAGTCTTGAGTTGACATAGGGTAGGGAATGCCCACTCTGGTCCCAGTAAGCAATTTCTCCAGTGCAACAGTGACAAGAGGCCAGGTTCAGAGTTGGGTACAGCAGGTGTGTGTGCTGTGTGTTTCCTGCATTACAAACAGCATTATCCCAGCTGGATCCCAGGACCTGGTATGATCTGGAGCAGGCAGAGGCCCAGGGACCGTAACTGTGAGTCTGTGTGTCCAGGAGCTCTTCTCGGTTCTGTAGGAACCCCTGCTACAGAGCCTGTCCTCTCTCCCCTGCCCCCTGCTTGCAGCCCTTCTTCCGGCTACTGAACCTGAGAAAGTTGGGTCTGAGTGACAACGAGATCCAGCGGTTGCCTCCTGAGGTGGCTAACTTCATGCAGCTGGTGGAGCTGGATGTGTCCCGGAATGGTGGGAGCCTGAATGGAGGCGGGGTGGAGCCTGGGGCACAGCTGGTGGGGCTGTATGTAAATCTCCTGGAGGCTATGAGCGTATTTCTAGGGTGGTTATTTGTTACAGACATCCCGGAAATACCTGAGAGCATCAAGTTCTGCAAGGCTTTGGAGATTGCAGACTTCAGCGGGAATCCCCTTTCTAGGTGGGTAGCAGGCATGGCAGGGGGCTGCAGTGGGCTGTGGAGGTCCTGCAGCCTTGGCCTGGGTGTGTCAGGTCCTTTGCTTCCTCCTGCGCAGGCTCCCTGATGGCTTTACTCAGCTGCGCAGCTTGGCTCACCTGGCCCTGAATGATGTGTCCCTGCAGGCACTTCCTGGGGATGTGGGCAAGTGAGTGCTTTTTGGGGTGGAATGGGCAGGGAGAAGGCTTGAGTTGGTCCTGCCCCTGCCTTGCTCTCATGTTGGTCCCTGGTCTGTCTTTCAGCCTCGCCAACCTGGTGACCCTGGAACTCCGGGAGAACCTGCTCAAGTCCCTGCCTGCGTGAGTGTGCTGGGCGGAGCTGCAGCCTGGGGCCCGGCCACGTGGCCACACTACAGCTCTGTGTCCTCTGCAGGTCCCTGTCATTTCTGGTCAAGCTGGAACAGCTGGATCTGGGAGGCAATGATCTGGAAGTGCTGGTGCGGGGAGTGGGGGCGGGGGGACTGGGAGATGGGGTGGGGGCAGAGCCAGGCAGAGCAGGAGCATCCCCACTGAACACTCCCTCCTCGTCTCGTCTTGTAGCCTGACACTCTAGGGGCTCTGCCCAACCTTCGAGAGCTGTGGCTGGACCGGAATCAGCTGTCAGTGCTGCCCCCGGTGAGTGAGTGACCAGGCACCTTCCCGCCCGCTGCCTGTCCCTTCTCTGATCCTCTCCTGCCCTCAGGAGCTGGGGAACCTGCGGCGCCTAGTGTGCCTTGATGTGTCGGAGAACCGGCTAGAAGAGCTGCCGGCAGAGCTGGGCGGGCTGGTGCTGCTCACTGACCTGCTGCTCTCCCAGAACCTGCTGCAGCGGCTGCCAGATGGCATCGGTTAGTGACCCAGAGGGCTGTGGGGCGGGACGCACACAGCTTGGCCCCAAGGAGGAGCATGGGGGCCTGGAAACCTCTTTGGGTGACCCTGTGTGATGTTGACCAGGGTGCTAGAGGAAAGCCTTGAGGCAGGCCCCTGTGGAGGGGTAGTCAGGCCAAGGTCTGAATGGACATGGACCTGCCAGAGGGAAGTGTCTATGGGTGGGTAAAGCCTGCTGGGGAGCCCAGTGTGTTTCTTCAGGGAGACGGGTTGGTGGGGCCTGGTTAGGTTTGCAGAGAGAAGGTAAGAAGGGCAGGTCAGATGTTCCTGGGGTTCTTCAGAAGAGGGGTGACACAGTTGTGGGGCACAGGGTGGGCTGTGGCTACCCCGAGGGCCTATCAGCTTCTTAGGGGGAGATTGGGCACTCAAATGAGCCCTCGGCTCTACTCAACCTGCAGTGCCATGTTTCCTGACACTAGGTCAGCTGAAGCAGCTGTCCATCCTGAAGGTGGACCAGAACCGGCTCTGCGAGGTACCTGAGGCCATCGGGGACTGTGAGAACCTCTCTGAGCTGATCCTCACGGAGAACCTACTCACGGTGGGGCCTGGCAGGGCGGTGCTTTAAGAGTTAGCTTGGTACCTGCTGGGGATCACGTCGTAGGGGATGCTCGTGGTAGCCTAGCTCCTGGGACCCACTCGGGAAGGGCACAGGGGAGAAATGTGCTGGCAGGGCTGGCAGGGCCAGGGCAGGGATTGTTGCTATTTGGTTTGGACAACTTGGGCTCTGTTTTTTCTGACGCTGATGAGAAGGCAGGGAAGAGAGTGGACTTGTACTCAGAGAGGATGAGTCAGGGGAGGAAGCAAAGCTGAGGCCCTGGAGACAGGGTGGGGGTGGTGAGGATTTTGTCCCTAGGTTGAGAAGCCAAGACCTCTTTGTAGGCAGGCTGTTTATAGGAGGTGTCCTGTCAAGGAGAGGGAAGGGGAGCCCTACCTGTGGGGCCCAGGAATGGTGGCAGTCATCCCTAAGCGGGCAGAGCCCAGAGACTGAGGGGTGAATAGAGGCTGAAGCCAGCTGGAGGTGTCAGGGTCATGTCAGATTAGAGCCAGAGAAGCACAGGGACAGAGCCAGGGCTAAAGGGGTCGTGTTAGGGGTCGTGTCCTGACGGGTGCTTTGGGGGTGGACACAGCTTCAGCTCTCAGATCTCAAGGGCTCTTGGGACTCTGACTGGGGCTGGCCCATTGTGTCCATCCTCTTATCTGCCCCCAGGCTTCTCCCCTCCCTCCCCCAACCCCGGGTAGCTTCTATCAACCTCTGACTTCCCCTGGCCAGGCCTTGCCCCACTCTCTGGGGAAGCTGACCAAGCTGACCAACCTCAACGTGGACCGGAACCACCTAGAAGTGCTGCCACCTGAGATTGGGGGCTGTGTAGCCCTCAGCGTGCTGTCCTTGAGGGACAACCGCCTAGCTGTCCTGCCGCCGGAGCTGGCCCACACAGCAGAGCTGCATGTGCTAGATGTGGCTGGGAACCGGTGAGTACCTACCTGGCCCCTGCAGACCTGGCATGTCCCTGGCGCGCACTGACCGTGCCCACTGGCCCCCCAGGCTGCGGAGTCTGCCGTTTGCGCTCACCCACCTCAACCTCAAGGCACTGTGGTTGGCAGAGAACCAGGCGCAGCCCATGCTCCGGTTCCAGACCGAGGATGATGCCCAGACAGGCGAGAAGGTGCTCACCTGCTACCTGCTGCCTCAGCAGCCCCTGCCCTGCCTTGGTAGGTTGCTGGTGACTGGCAGCCTTGACCTGGGGTGGGCATCTTCAGGTGAGGCCACCTGGGCTGCTGACACTCACCTCCTGCAGAGGACCTGGGGCAGCAAGGGAGCCCCTCTGAGAGCTGGAGCGACACCCTTCCAAACCGTGTCAGTGTCATCCAGTTCCTGGAGGCCCCCACAGGTGATGAGGATGCCGAGGAGGCTGCTGCTGAGAAACAGGTATGGGAGGGTGGGGACTTGGGCGGCATAGCTACACCCCTCCCACCTGACCCCTACCCTGTTCTGTCCCTCATCCTTGTCCCCTATGCAGGGCCTACAGCGCAGGGCCACTCCTCACCCCAGCGAGCTCAAGGTGATGAAGAGGAGTGTCGAGGGGCGTCGGAGTGAAGCCTGCCCTGGCAAGCCAGAGCCTGGGCCGCCCCCACCCCCACCCCCAGAGGAGGTGAGCGAGAAGCCTTGGCAACCTGGAGCCCTACTCTTCCTCAGGGAGCCTGGCAGCCATCTGGGCATGGGGCAGGGGGTGCTGGGTTAGCACAGGAAATGGGGAGTGGATGGGCTGCCAGCGAGGTTGCAGGAGCAGGCAGGTAGCTGCAGGGTGAGCTGGGGAGGAGTGCCAGGGCTGGGACACACAGTGTAGCCTTGTGGGGCTCAGGACAGCGGGGGCTCAGATTTGGCGGGGGCAGTTGGCGAGCCCTGGTGGCACAAAGGAGGGCAATTTGGCCCTGTGGGCAGGGCCTCAGGCATTTTCCCCAGAAGCCTATGTGGCTGGCTGGGGAAGGATTTGGCGTTGCAGCAGGGCAGACCTGAGTTTGCTCACTGAAAAGCTTCTAACGTCATTGCCCCGTGTTGTAGCAGGACCAGTGGCCAGGGCCGGACAGGGGCCATGTTGGGCTATGCAGGGCCACCTACCTGTCTGAGGAGGGGACTCAAGTTGGGCAGGCCTTTTCCTGGGAACTGGCATAGTCCTCGTTCTTGCACTCTTGGGAAGAGGCTTTCTTAGGGACCCTCTGTGCCCACAGCCTGGGGCAGTTCCACTGGGGATGGGACAGGGAATGGCCATGAGAGGGTAAGCCTGTCACTATGTTGTGGCAGGGGCGGTGGGAAGCCCAGGGAGGATGCATATGGCAGTGAGCTCTGTGCAGCTTGATGCCACCGCCTGCCATAGGGCAAGAGGCTGAGCACCGAGTCTGGCCTGAGCGGAGGCTCCCAGCCATCCGTCAGCACAGCCTCCACGGGTGAGCCCACAAACCCAGGGGCTGAGCTTCCAGGGCTGAGCCATCAAGAGGCCATGCTGGCTGACCAGGAGGAAAGCACCGAGGAGGATTACGAGGAGGTGAGCAACACCAGGGGAGGGGCAGGCTGACCGTGGTGGGGCCTGGCCCAGAGGCAGGGCCTATGTGCCCTGCACTCTCCTGGGCAGGTGCACAGCTGGGGCTGGTCTCAGTGTGGGTGGCAACTGGGCCATGGTGGACATGTAGGGGCTGTGCTACAAGATGGGCCTTGTGCTGCATGGTCAACCCAATTGTGCATGCCACTGCCCCACCCTGGACCCTTCTGACCACATGGTGTTCCTCAGCATCAGGCCCTGGTGGTCCCTGTATCTCCACCTAGGTGCTATGTGTCCCCCTCGCCTTCTCAGAGCTGAGCCCCTGTGTGCCCCTCACTGGGCACTTGTCTTGAGTCCTTGTCGTCCAGCAAGGAGCCTTTGAAAGCCTCTATCACCAGCCCTGTTCAGCAGCGTTTCCCTGGGCCTGTGTGGACACTTGGCCATACAGCCTGATAGGGGACAGGGCCGGGGCCACACCCACCCTCACCTTTGTGCCATGTAGCCCACAGTGCACTTCGCAGAGGACACGCTGCTGCCTGGGGATGACGGAGACGGCGAGGAGGGAAGACTGGAGGCACCCTGGGCCCCACCGGGTGGGAGGCAGCGGCTCATCCGTAAGGACACGCCACACTACAAGAAGCACTTCAAGGTCGCTAGGCTGCCCCAGCCCGAAGCAGTTGTGGCCCTGCTGCAGGGGAAGCAGCTGGACGGAGAACATCCCACAGCACCTGGGGGCTGGCACAATGGCCCCCACACGTCCTGGGCCCCTCAGGCCCGGGAAGAAGAGGAGGAGGAGGAAGAGGACAGGGTGGAGGAAGCGGAGGAGGAAGAGGAGGGCGAGGCCACCACTGAGGAAGAGAATGAGGAGGAGGCCATGGCCTCTGTGCCCTCTGTCAAGGTGGGTCCCATCCGCACCCTCGCTTGACCCAGGCTTTCCTGCCCTCACGGGGCACTAGGGCTGTGGCATGTTGAGGCCAGAGACCAGCCCAGGCCTGTGACTGACTGAGTCCCTGGCCCCTGGAGGGGGTGAGCCCACTGGGCCCTGGCTGCCTGGAGGGGGTGGGCGTGTGCACGCCATGGTGGGCAGTAGTGCCCCGACATGCTCCTCCAGGCCCCGGTGTCAGCATCAGGCCGTGCTCCTGGCATCTCTGTGGGGCAGCATCTGCCTAACCTGTCTGTGGACTTAGGCAGCTCAGCAGGAAGCAACGGTGTGCAGGGTCTGGGGCTGCTGACTCTCAGGACCATCCCTGTGTCGGGCACCGACTCTGGGCTTGAGGCCCCTCAGCTGGCCTTGTGTCCTTTTCCTGGGGTTCTGGCGCCAGGTTGGGTCCTTCGGCCTTGTCAGGCCCTCTGGAGACTCCAGCAGACCCACAGGGCATTAGCATGGCCCTCCCTGATCCTCAGGTTTGCTCTTGACAGCTCACAAAGGGTCTTGCCTGCTCATGGGGCACACTCAGGTGCCAGGGAAGGCCTGGGCTGCCCCAGGCCCCGCACTCCCTGCTCCTCACTATTTCCTGACCTGGAGAACAGGATGATGGCACAACAGCCAGGCCTGGGCTCATCTCTGCCCTGGAGTGCTCCCCGCACAGCTTCCAGGACAGGAGGCACCGTGCAGGGATGGCACCAGGTCCTGGGGAGCGCTCACCGCGGGAGCTTGGTGTGGCCTTTCTTCTGTCCTTTCTGCTTATGGTGGGGGCTGGGCAAGGTGGTGGTGGTGGCCCCTGGCGGTGGCTAACCCGCATGCCTCGCTGGTCCTGTCCTAACAGGGGGTGTCGTTTGACCAAGCCAATAATCTGCTGATAGAGCCTGCCCGCATTGAGGAGGAAGAGGTCTGTACTGCTCGCTGCTGCTCACGCTCTGGCCCTGGGTCACTGCCAACCTCGCTTCCTGGGCTGCAGGCTCTTGCCTCTCCCTACACCCACCACCTGAATGCAGACCCCCTCCCAGAAGAGTTCCCAGCAGCCCCCACAGACCTCGGTCCTGGGGCATAGTCCCATGGGGCCTGCTGGTCTCTGGTGGGGAAGCACAGCTCAGCCCCAGGGCAGCTTGTCCCAGTAGGGCCAAGTGGCAGTGCTGGGCTTTTCCCATTTCCCCACCTTTGGTGGCTCTGTGAGCCTTGAGGCCATCTAGTCTGGAGAACTGGAATCAGCCCTCACTGTCCAGAGAGCAGGCAGTGGGGCTTCAGGCCCCTTTCACCCAGAGGCAGCAATCCCTGAACGGATCACACTGTTCTGTGGCAGCAAATGCCTGCTGGGCTCTCCAGCCCTTCTCTAGCTGGCCCTGTGCTGTGCTGTCTATGTGGGCATGGCTCAGGACCCATTGCACCTGCTCAGGGAAGAGCTGCAGATGGCCATCGGCAGCTCTGGCCACTTGTTGCTGAGTACCCAGGCAGTGCCCTACCTGTCCTGGCCCTCCCAGACATGTTGTGTCTATTCTGTTCCTAGCTGAACCTGACCATTGTGCGGCAGACTGGGGGCTTGGGCATCAGCATCGCAGGGGGCAGGGGCTCCACACCCTACAAGGGGGACGATGAGGTGAGCAGCTGCTACTGGGTCCAGGCCCCCGTGGGCCCTTCCCTGCCCTACCTGCCTGCCTCCCTCAGCTCCACCTCTTCTTTGTCATCCTCTTCTCACTTTGGACTTCACAGCTCACTTTTTCTGGGTACATCACTTGCCCTTGGGCCCCCAGCCGTCAGAACACCCATGTTTTTGGACGTTCCTGGACACGGGGGTCAGTCTCAAGGACCTGATGGTTGGAAAAACCAAGGCAGCCCACGGGTATGCTCTCACGCGGCTGTGAAGCCTGAGAGCAGCCAGAGGGCATCATGTCTGTGTTCCCCTCGCGGCCTTCTCCAGGGTGGACTTGCACCTTCCATCTGCCTGGCTCTTAGGACCCCACAGTGGCCTGTGCCTGGGCCCACTGTCCCCTTCCCATTCCATCTCCCTGCTTGGGGTACCTGGACCTTTCACAGCTGCGGCCAAGGGCCCAGGCTCTGCCACTTTTCTAGGGCATCTTCATCTCCCGGGTGTCTGAGGAGGGCCCTGCAGCCCGCGCTGGGGTCCGAGTGGGCGATAAGCTCCTCGAGGTGAGTCAAGTAGTGGCTAAGCCCCTGGGGGTGCATGTGGTCCACTGTTGGGGTGCTCAGCTGCCTTGGGGCAGGGATCTAAGCTCAGACCCCATCCCCAGGGTGAGGCCCTGGAAGCCACTAGGGGAGGGGCCTGGCTACTCCAGCGGCACAGGCCTGTTTGGGAGTGGCTTTTAAGGGGCTGACCGGGAAGGTGACCAGACCCCTCCTGGGCAGGGGCTGTCCAGTCTGTGCAGGGGTGTGGGGCGTTCCCAGGAGGCCATGTGAGGGCAGGCCTGGGGCTCCGGCCAGGATGGTGTTTGCTGATGTTGCATGGTCACATTCCCTGGCTAAGGCCTTGCCCTGACCTTTGCATTGAAACTCCTGTCCCTGGATGGTCAGGGCAGGGGTGGGAGTTCGGAGCCTAATGACCTCAGGTGCTCTCCATTGGATGGCTCAGGTGCAGCATGAGGGGGCCACAGGTACGGACTGGCTGCAGAAGTGTCTGCCTGCCTCTTGTGGCCAGCCTGTGTCCTGGCCCTCAGGCTGCACACGGGTTTCTGGAACCTGGCAGGGGAGAAGAGCACAGCGCCCACCAGGAGCCCATGGGATGCTCCAAGCTCAGTCACCTTGCCCCCGACCTCAGTCTACCTGTCCATGGAGATGGCAGTGCTTGGCTGTCAGGGTGGCTGTGGCCGGGTCCTGATATGCAGCATGGCCTCTGTTCCCCTCTGCCCACAGGTGAACGGCGTGGCATTGCAGGATGCTGAGCACCACGAGGCGGTGGAGGCACTCCGGGGGGCTGGCGCTGCTGTGCAGATGCGCGTGTGGCGGGAACGCATGGTGGAGCCTGAGAACGCAGTCACCATCACACCTCTGCGGCCTGAAGACGACTATAGCCCCCGAGAGAGGCGGGGAGGGGCCGTGCGCCTGCCCCTGCTCCAGCCGGACACCCCTGGGCCCCTCCGCCAGCGCCACGTGGCCTGCCTCGTGCGCAGTGAGAAGGGGCTAGGCTTCAGCATTGCTGGTGGAAAAGGCTCTACACCTTACCGGGCTGGCGATGGGGTAAAGCATGGGGGCCCAGCCCCGGAAGGGGCACCCTAGAGCTGGGAGTTGGAGCTGCCCATGGTGTCCACACTCAGACTCACCAGTGGCTGTGGCTCTGCTCCCTGCTTCCCTGCAGGGCATCTTCATCTCCCGCATTGCTGAGGGGGGTGCTGCCCATCGGGCAGGCACACTGCAGGTTGGCGACCGTGTCCTCTCGGTGAGTCAGCAGGGGCTGGCCGGTGCCTTCTGTTCCATCCAGCCCTTGGCTTCCCTGATCCTGGGCACCCTCACAGATCAACGGAGTGGACGTGACTGAAGCCCGACATGATCATGCTGTCTCTCTGCTGACTGCCACTTCCCCAACCATCGCCCTGCTGTTGGAGCGCGAGAATGGGGGGCCTCTTCCTCCCAGCCCCATGCCACAGTCTGCCCTGTCCCCCACCGTAGCCACTCCTGGGGAGCCTACACTGCCCAGGCTGGCCCCTAGCCTGCTGGCCACTGCACTGGAAGGGCCATACCCAGTGGAGGTGAGACACCACCTTCACCCAGGTGTCCACTCAGCTCCAGGCATGGGGCTGCGACTCTCCAGGACCCCCATGGCCTCCTTGGTGTATGCCCTTTCCACATGGGCCCTATGGGACTGGGGTTTGAATACAGACTGCTTGGTGTGGTCTCCCACATCCCCCAGCATGGTTTCCCTACTAGCACCCAGGTTAGCCACTCTGCGGTATCCAGCAGAGGACTGCACAGGGGCCCCCACAGGCACACCAGGCCACTCCACACACCCCTACATACTGCAAGGCCATGCCATTCATCTGTGGGCAGAGGGGAACAGAGCCTGTGCTGCACATCAGGACCCGGCCACTGCCACCCTGAGGATCCTGCTGTGCTCTGGGGAGTGTGCCAGTCATCACCCTCCTCCTCTGTGTCCCCTTCTCTGCCCGACTGAGGCCTGGCTTTTGTCCCCAGGAGGTCTGTCTGCCAAGAGCAGGGGGCCCATTGGGCCTTAGCATTGTCGGGGGCTCTGACCACTCCAGCCACCCGTTTGGTGTCCAGGAGCCTGGTGTGTTCATTTCCAAGGTAGAGTGGGCCCAGCCGGGCAGCTCTGTACAAGGAGGACGGTCCCGGGCATGGGTCATGGCAGCCCCAGCCCACCAGACACTGTCCCCTTCCCCTCCCAAACAGGTGCTCCCGCGGGGTCTAGCTGCTCGTAGTGGCCTGCGGGTTGGGGACCGCATCCTGGCAGTGAATGGGCAGGATGTGCGGGAGGCCACACACCAGGAGGCGGTCAGTGCCTTGCTCCGGCCCTGCATGGAGCTGTCCCTGCTCGTGCGGAGAGACCCCCCACCCCCAGGCATGCGGGAGCTCTGCATCCAGAAGGCCCCAGGGGAGAAGCTGGGCATCAGCATCCGTGGGGGTGCTAAGGGCCATGCAGGGAACCCCTGTGACCCCACCGATGAAGGCATCTTCATCTCTAAGGTGAGGGCCCTGCCTGCACTGGCCCTGAGCCCCTACCCCCACAGGCCTCCTTAGCAGCCTGGCCTTGCTCACTGGGGTCTTCCCACAGGTGAGTCCCACAGGGGCAGCTGGGCGCGATGGCCGGCTGCGTGTGGGGCTGCGGCTACTGGAAGTGAACCAGCAGAGCCTGCTGGGCCTGACACACAGCGAGGCTGTGCAGCTGCTGCGCAGCGTGGGTGATACGCTGACTGTGCTGGTCTGTGACGGCTTTGACACCAATACCACCTCAGCCCTGGAGGTCAGTGCCCCACCTCCAGACCAGGTCCTGCCCCCAGCACAGTCCCCAGGTATTGTGATGGGCTGACCCCCAGGTGGCAGGGCAAGAGGTCCTTGCCAGCCATCTGTACCTGAGAAGTGTTAGTGACCTGGGACAACCCTGGGTGGGAGTGGGGGCAAGGGCTGGGGCCATGTAGCCACTTCCTCCTGAGCCCTGGGCATCAGGCTGCCTGGAGGCCCTGGCCTGGGTGGGACAAGGTACATGAGCAAATGGGCTTGTTCAGGGCTAGCAAGGTGTGCTTCTAAGAGAAGAGGTGGAGCCTCTGGCCTGCAGGTGGGCAGTGCAAGTGGTCACTGGCTGGGATGGGGATGCCTCAGACTCCTGCCCGGAGCCCACTGGCCAGGCTGAGACTACTCAGGACTCAGCCTGCAGAGGTGCACAGAGGTGGCACCCTGTGCCCTGGTGGCATCCTATTCCTCCAACTTGTCCTGATCGTGGGGTGCCCCTCTCCAGTGGCCCCAGCAGACAGTTCCCAGACGTAATGTCCGTGCCTTTTCTTCTCTCTGGACCCCAGAGCAGAAGCCAGCCCAGTGCAGCCTCTAGCCCCAGTCTCACTTGTCCCAGTCCCTCTGTCTTGTCCCTCTGCTGTTTCCAGCCCTCATTACTGTCCGTTTGCCCAAACAGGGTTCTTAGGGCTCTTCACCTTCAGTGGCCGCTGCGCCACTCAGAGGGTGTCCTGTCCCCAGGATGTGGGTGGGTGGCTATGTCACTGTTCCCCTTCCAGCACACAGCAAGGCTTCTGCTGTCCTGGACAGAGCTGGTACCATTTCTGAGTCTCTCCGCCCCCGCCCCGGGCGTTGTACTGCTCTTAGCTGTGTCTGGCAGGTGGGGGGCCCCTGGGCAGCAGGGGGTAGGAGCCTGTGGCTGAGCCCCTCCTTTGCCTGTCAGGAAGTATCTGCCTCCCATCTCAGGACTCTCATTGCCTTTATGACATACATGCTGATTTCCCGTCAAGCAGGGCCTGCGTGCTCATCTTTCATTCTGTGGGGACAGGTCTTTCTTTTTTTTCCATGTGTCACTTTTCCATTTTAAGATGGTGTCTTTTGAGTTGCAAATCTCTAAATTTTTATGAATGAACTCTTCTTTTCCTTTATGACTTTTGGATTCTGGTTTTTGTTTACGAAAACCTGCCCTGTTGCAAGATTATAAAAACATTGTCCTGTGTTTTTCCAGTACTTTTATAATTTTTCAAAAACAACACAGCTCTACAGTCCATCTGGAATTGCTTTTCCAGTGAATGGATGTGTAGTTGTCTCACCAGTATTCACTGGGCAATGTGCCATCTCCCCCTGATTGGGGAAAGTGTGGCTCCGTGTGCTCTGGGGCTTGTTTCTGGACCTGGTTCCAATGCCACAGGCCCTGTCACTTCATAGCCTGTGTTAATAGCTGATTTCCCTTGGTCAAGTCACTGACTCTTTTTTCTTCTTTTGAAAGTTCCTATTTTCCTGTGTTTTCTCTTTAAGATGAACCTGTCAGTGTTAGTGCACTGGGATTGTCTTGGTGATAAGTTTTTCTCAAGTATCTTCCTAGGTTGCTCTTGTTTTCTTATGAATTCTGATAAAGCCTAATCTCCTGGCAGAAGCCCTGCTGTCTGCAGTAATGGCAGCAGCCCCTCCTTCCCCCTGTGGGGCCATCCTGTGTCCCCAGCGCTGTGGCAGCCTTGACTATTGCTCAGCTTTAAGACTCACCTCGCAGTGTGATGTTTTCTGTAGTTCTTCTAGAACATTTTTTAAGTCTGGAAGGCTGTGGTTATTTATCACCTGTAGAAATTACCTGAGGCAGATGTTGAGTTTTCTAGACTCCTCTGTTTTTGGGTTTTGCATCTTTGTGCTGAGGGGGTTGCTTCAGCCCATGGGGGTTTCATCCCCCGCCTTGGTGCTCACAGGAGAGAGGAGCTGACATCTCCACTCAGGGTAGGATTCTGGGCTTCTCACAAACAATCGGGGGTGTGTGGCATGGCCGGGCCCTTGTCCCCACAGGACCACCTCCTTCTGACCCTTCTGTGGGTGGGAGGTGCTTACAGCTCCCTCCTTTTTCTTACACTCAGCCCTGCATGTCAGGCTCAGGGCTCGCCAGCAGGATTTGTAGCTGTCTTGCACTCCGTGTTAACTCCCAGGTGGCAACCTCCCCATTTCCCCAGCACTCTGGAGTCGCGTCTGTGTCTGTGACAACACTGAGCTCTGAGTCCCAGGGCCAGCATGTCCTGGGGCCCCTGCGCAGTGCCCTCACTTCCCATAGGCCGTGGGCAGGGGTGTGGTTTGTCCGCCCCCATCCTCTGTGTCTGCACAGCGGGAGGGGCAGGCCTGCTTCTGAGGGCTGTACACAGGGTCCAGCACATCCGGGTGGTGTGCGCTTCTTTTTCTCCTCTCCTGGAGTTGGCTTCTCCTCAGTTTCTGTGTTTTAATAGCCTCATCCAAGAGCCAGCTTTTGAATATTGATGAAGACTTACTTTCCCTTATAGAAACAACTGTAGTAGAAGACTCTTCTGCTAATGCCTCCTTGGTGTGTTCTTTGAGGAGGATCCCTTCAGTTGTTCTTCTGTGTCTGTTGCTTTTAATTTTAGTACAGAATCTGTCTTCTCTGGGCCAAGCTTGACCTGCCCAGCATCTCTTTGCCCTCCCCTGTGTCACTTCAGTTGTATTTTGTAAATAGTGACTACAGCTGGGCCTGTGTCACAGCCCACACCACTCTTTGCTAGGGGAGACACCCCTCCACCCCTGCAGTGAGGGTGATACCGCCAGCTCTTCCACTGCGCTGCCTCCCCCCGTCCTAGTCCCTGCTGGTGCCAGAGACCTGGGCCAGCCCCTTTTGTCCCTGTGGGGTTAGAGGTGAGCAGGGCCCTCTGCCTGTGCTCTCCTGACACTCAGCTCCAAGTGCCTCCAGACCTGCTCCGATGGCTCCCCCCAGTCACCCCACCCTGTACCCCCAGCTCCCCCCTGCTAGTCACTGGGATTGGATGGTGGTCAGTTCTTTTAGGCTCAGAGCTAGTGATTTTCTCTTGCAGCATGCCTATTGTTTCAGAGTCTTTACTTAGCACACACTCTGCAGGTGCATGGCAGCCTGTCTGTCCAGAAGTGCTGCTGCGTGCCCCGCCCCGCTGGCTGTCAGCTCTCTGGGGTGACCGGACTCAGCCTGGCTTGCCACATGCAGCATGACCTGTGTCCACAGCTATGCCAGGAGCTGAGTGTTCTGGATGGGGACTCAGGTGGAGACAGTAGTACAGTGTCTTAGGAGGACACCTTGGCCATGTGGTTGGCCTGCGCAGTTCCCACTGTGTGTTCCAGAGGCAGTACTACAAGGCCAGAGCACCTCCCCTCAGCCACCCCCCCCTCTCAGGTGTCCCCAGGTGTCATTGCCAACCCCTTTGCGGCAGGCGTCAGCCAGCGGGACAGCCTGGAAAGCGTCTCTTCCATTGACCGGGAGCTGAGTCCTGAGGGCCTGGGCAAGGTCAGAACTGCCTGTGGCTGGGAGCCCTGTGGCCAGGGAGCCTGAGGCCATAGGTTCCTGAGTGGCATCTGCTCTGCTCACAGGAGAAGGAGCTGCCTGGACAGAGCCTGCACTGGGGGCCAGAGCACGCAGAGGCTGCGGTAAGTGTCGAGTCACTCCTGCCCCAGCAAGAGCCCTGGCTCTGAACTCTGGGCTGCCCCTCTCACCGGGGCACTGCAGCAAGGGACACAGTCCATGAGGTAGCGGTAGTTGTGCCCCAGGCCCTGGCCCACCCTGCAGCATCTGTCCATCCTCACAGCCTTCCTGGCTGTAGACGCAGCCCCGCTAGCACCGCATCTTCTCTGCTCTCCAGGGTCAGGCTCTGGAGCCCTTGAAGCTGGACTGCCGTGCCCTGGCCGCCGTGCCCAATACTGGCAGCACACAGAGGGTCAGTGTCCAGTGTGGCCTCTGTCTTGCTCACCTACCCACCCCAAGATGAATGCCAGGGCTGTCAAGGAGAAAATCTTTTGTGGGGGTTGGAGGAGGCTTCCAGGGCTGGTGTGTGTCGTGTCCCTTAGCTCTCGGCCCAGGCCTTGAGGCGTGTGCTGTTGTACCCCTGCTCCTCAGTGAGGATGGGAGGGCACGGTTCTAGGGATGCTCTTGGCCTCTGCATCTCCCTTGCCCTGTCCCTTCAGGCAGAGGGGCTCCTGGTGGGGTGAGCAGGGATGAGCTGCCCTGGAATGACAGGCCAGGGCAGCTGCAGGGGGCCGCGGGGGCCCAAGTGGGGTTGGGAAAGGAGGCCCAGCCCTGACAGCTGGGCCGGGTGTGGACACCAGGAAAGTCAGTCCCCACTCTTCTCTCAAGAGACATAAAAAACCCTCCCAGAGGGTGTGCCCATTCAGCCGCCACTGGGAGACCCCACAGGAGCGTGAGTAGCTTGAGGGGCACAAGCAGCAAAGGGGCAAGGAGGCAGCCCCCTCAGCCCACTCAAGGCCTTTGGGCATCTTCCCTCTCTGGCCACACCCCAGAGAGGGAAGCCCCCTGGGGCTGGGTGTCTACGCAGAAGTGCCCATTCAGATCCCCGCTCCATCTAGCTTCAGCGGCAGGCATGGGCAGAGGCTCCACCCAGCACCCTGAGGGCCAGCCCTGCCAGGGCCTGGACCCCTAGCACTGCCTCCCTCTTGTCCTTCACCCCACCCACCCTGCAAAGCTCATGTCAGCCCAGGATCCAGCATTGTGGGACAATCCTATGCTGGCCCAAGTGGGCTTCCAAGCCCATGTAGGGGGCGTCCCCAAGGCTGTAGTTAGGTTGGGGGATCCTGCTTGTCTGACCCTCACCCCTGCATCCTCCTGCTCTTCCAGGTTCCATCTGGCCCAGCTGGAGGGAAGATAGGTGAGGCGTCCTGCTCCCCTAGCAGCCAGCAGGTGAGTGGCCTGAACAGGCGGCCTCTGGGTGGGGGTAGAGGTTGAGGTGTCAGCCTGCAGGTGCCTTTCCTGGGAGGGATGTTGGGAGAGGAAGCCTCCCCTGCGAGAGTGGGGCTGGCTCTGTTTCCCTGCACTAACGCGGAGACCTGTGTGAGGACAGTGTAGACACCTCCCTGGCCAGAGCTGCAGCTTCTGGAGGGGTTACAGCCCTGCAAGACCTGGTGGGGTCTCAGTCCCAACATCCCTGAAGGCCTCTGGCCTTGTCCGGCCCCTCCTCTTGCTGGTAGTCTTTCACCCCCAACTCCCCATCTGTGTAGTGCTGGTGGGAGGGGGCACAGGCAATGCCCACTTGGACCCCAACCCTAGCCTTGGCTCCTCACAGGTAGGAGGATGCCAGCCCCACCCAGGCCACCCACCTGGGTTCCTATCTCTTTCCCCAACCATCCCACCCGACCTCTACCTCAACCCCTGACCCTGCTCTCCTCAGGCTCAGCCCCTGCCTTTGCAGACAAAACCTGGGGTGATCCAGCCATTGGCTCAGGCCTGGCCAAGGGGCTCCCCGACCCCCAGGGGCAGAGATGGCCCTTGCTGCGTGAGTGCCCTGTTCCACTGGGGTGGGGGTGGCAGAGCCCCTTTCCTAGGCAGGATGGTGGGTGGGGGTCAGAGGCAGCAGTGAGACAGCCAGTAACTGGGTGGGCATCAGCTGCCCACTTCTCATGTGAGCCCGACCCCCTAGCCGCCCTCCCCGCCCTCCCCGGATGAGCTCCCTGCCAGCGTGAAGCAGGCCTACAGGGCCTTTGCTGCCGTGCCCACCCCACCCCACCCCCAGGATACACCTGCCCAGGTACGTGGGGATGGCCACCCGCCATGCATGCTGTGAGGGTACCCTGAGGGTCTGGTGGCCCGAGGAGCGCTGCCCAAGTCTTTGCCCTGCTCCCCCAGCCCTCCACACCTGGGCCCGCGGCCTCCCCAGAGCAGTTGTCCTTTCGAGAGCGGCAGAAGTACTTTGAGCTGGAGGTGCGGACACCCCAGGCTGAGGGCCCCCCCAAGCGCGTGTCCCTGGTGGGTGCTGATGACCTACGGAAGATGCAGGAGGAGGAAGGTGAGGGTGTGTGGTGGAGGGAGGGTTCTAGGACGCTGCTGGCCCAGCCTGACCTCCCCTGGACCCCCAGCCCGCAAGCTGCAGCAGAAGAGAGCACAGATGCTGCTGGAGGCGCCAGCTGTTGGGCCCAAGGCACAGCTGGCCCTGGACAGGGAAGCCCCAGATGAGGAACAGGAGGACGAGCCGCCCTGGGCTGGCCCAGACCCTGCCAGAGGGTGAGCACGGCCCCGCGCCTCAGATTGCCCTGGTGCTCACCCCAATACCGCCACCCGCCCCCACCAACGCATCCTGTTCCGTTTTCCTGTGCCATTCCTCAGGCAGAGCCCATCGTCCCCCCTGCCTCTGGGAGGCAGCGCCCCAGTGCGGACAGCCAAAGCTGAGCGGCGCCACCAGGAGCGGCTACGCGTGCAGAGCCCTGAACCACCACTGCCGGAGCGGGCTCTGTCCCCTGCCGAGCGCCGTGCCCTGGAGGCCGAGAAGCGGGCACTTTGGAGGGCAGCCAGGTGAGGCCCTGCCACAGGTCACCCACCCTACCTTTGTAGGGCTGTGCACCCTGGGTCACCCACTCGGCCTGCTGGTCTCTGCAGGATGAAGTCTCTGGAGCAAGATGCCCTCCGGGCACAGATGGTTCTCAGCAAGTCCCAGGAGGGCCGGAGCAAGAGGGGGCCCCTGGAGCGGCTGGCCGAGGCCCCTTCTCCTGCACCCACCCCCTCGCCCACCCCCTTAGAAGGTCTGTGTGTCCAGGGACAGGAGGGGGGTTCAGCCTGCCGCATGGACCTCTCCCAACGCCCGCTTCTTGTCCCCCTAGACCTCAGTCCCCAGACCAGCACCTCCCCTGGACGCCTGGTGAGGAGCCAGCAGCTGTTGCCCTACCCCAGAGCCCTGAGGCATGGGTGGGGTCCAGACTCCCCACCCCTGTGGCCCTCACCTCTTCCTCTCCCTCTCTGCCTCTTGTGCTCACGCTGTCCTTTCAAGCCCTTGTCTGGAAAGAAGTTTGACTACAGGGCGTTTGCAGCCCTCCCTTCTTCCAGACCTATCTGTGACATCCAGGTACCTCGGCCCTCCAGGTCCTTCTGCTCATGACCTTTGCCATGCCTGTCACCCAGCCTGTCCACTCCTACAGGTCCTCTCCCTTCCTTTCTGCTACTTCGCTCTGTCCCTTGGATAGGGGCCTCCCCACCCACCTATCCTCCTGCCCTGACCCACTCTGGCTCTGCAGCCCCACCTAGGGAACCAAGTCCCCATGGGTGGCTTCTGGCCGCTCTAGCACGGCCCTGAGCAGCCCCTCTCCCTATCATAGTCACCGGACTCTGCTGAGGAGCTGAGGTCCCTGGAGCCGTCTCCCAGCCCAGGTGAGTGGGGCCCAGCTGGGGGTGGGCACCCTGGGCCCAGCTGCACTCAGCTCACTGCCGCCCTGTCCCCACCCAACAGGCCCACAGGAGGAAGATGGAGAGGTGGCCCTGGTGCTTCTGGGCAGGCCCTCACCGGGCACCATGGGCCCCGAAGACGTGAGGCTGTGCAGTAGCCGCCGCCCCATGCGGGCGGGGCGCCGAGGCCTGGGCCCTGTGCCCTCCTAGGGGGTGGGCACCTCCCCCAACTTGCCCTATCTCTTAACCTGTTAGCATTTTAAAGAGCCCCTCAGGAGCTCTGGCCTCTGACTAACTGCCCTTGCCCTGGCCAGGACCTCTTGGCGAGACTGTAACTAGTGATGTTTGTACAACCAAAGACTCTATTTTGTGGTTTAAGGAGAATAAAGTTGGCTACATTTTATCTTCCGTCTGTCCCTCCATCCTCACACCCAGACCAACCCTTGCAGTCCTTTAAGGCTGGGCCTAGGTCTGTGCACGAGCCGTGTCTCTCCTGCCACTGCATCTCCTGTGCCTCATGGACGCCCCCACCGGGTCCCCCTAGGTGTCCTGTGAGCCTGAGCTCAGGACTCAGACTGGACATGGGTGTGCACCCACCATGGGAACACAGCGTGGATGCGCAGACCGTGGGGACATGGTGGCCTTGGCACATGCTTTATTGGGGTGGCTGCTAGTGGCCGGCACCGGGCAGCTGCACGCGGACAGGGAGCAGCAGCTGCAATTGCTCGGCTGGTGGCCACTGAACCCTCGTGACAAAGAAGAGGCGGAAGTGCTCCAGGCGTGCCTCCTGGAACTGTGTGGGCCCGTACTCGGGGCCGTCAGTTGGCCGCAGGAGCGACAGGTACCCCTCCCGCTCCAGCAGCGCACGGCTCAGCAGTGCCTGTGCCAGGCCCGGCTGCACAGCCTCTAGCTGCTGCTGCACCACAGAGAACAGGTCCACCTCGCGCAGGTCAAACACCATTGGCTTCCCGTACCTGCGGAGAGCAGGGAGGGCTGGTGGGCGGCGCTGGGGAGGAGGGGCAAGGGCGAGCCCGCCACCTCACCTGAGCGCCCCGAGCAGAGCCAGCCGCACCCTCTCAGGCCTCAGGTGTTCGGGGTTTACTGTGTCCACGTAGTTGGTGTCCTGGTAGCGCAGGAAGGTGGCTGCCTGGCCCGAAGGGTCGATGACAAGAGGCCACCTGGGGGCGGCCACCAGGTCACCACCACACCACAAAGCCCCCACTCGCCCAGGCCTGACCTGCAGCACTGACCGGCCATCAGCACGGATGCGGCCACCCACGTCCTTCATCAGCACATCGTGCAGCTCCGTGACCTGGCACTTCAGCCCAGGTGCTACCGCTTCGTCTGTGGGGGTGTTAATGTGCGGGCGATTTCCACGCCGACCCCTCCTGGGGCCTCGCCTCTCCAGCCCCCCACAGGCCGAAACCGCCCACCCTCCTGTGTCTGCTCGCGCAGCTCCAGTCTGGCCATGGCCAGTGTCTCTTCCGCCTTCTGGGCCTCCTGCCGCAGCCTGTCCACTTGGGCCTCTGCGTCCCTGATGGCCTGAAAGAAGGGGCCACACTGACCACCTGCCCTGCCCCACATTCCATCTCCAGAGGGCACCCGCTGTGCCAACTTCCCACCTCACCCCACACCAAGGAGGTCGTGCTCCCCACATGTGGGGGCAAAAGAGGCAGCCCAGAACCCCAGGTCTGCAGGGGAGAAATCTGGGCTGATGCAGCACAAGGTGGGGTGTCCTGAATGTAGGGCACAGCAAGCCCGGTACCACACCTGCAGTGTGAGCTCCGTCTTGCCTGCTCGCCTCTGCTCGCACTTATCATGCTCCGTGATCCTCCGATTGAGTTCGCAGTAGGCCTGGTGCAGCTAGGCAGGCAGGTGGGCCAGGTCCAGGGCCCTCAAGGTACCTCCCTCCTGGCTCTTCCTCCTGCTGCCCAGCTTCCTCCCCACCTGGTTCTTCATCTTCCTCCCCACCTGCTTCCCTCCTCCTCCCAACCTGTCTACCCTCCTTCCTGCCTGGCTTTCCATCCCCCACCAATTCCCCATCCTCCCCCTCACTCCTCCCTGAGGTCACAGCTCACCTCCTTGTGACACCTCTGCTGCTCCTTGACTAGCTGTTGTACCTTGAGGGTCATGCTATGTTGAGGGGGAAGGATCTGGGTCAGAGGATGCCCCGCCACTTCTCCCTGCCACCACCCTGCTGCCCGCCGCACCGCGTGGCCTCAGCTTCTTTGTGCCTCTGGGCCTCCTGTGCCCGGCGCTGCTGCTCAGCCTGCATGTTCTGCAGCATGACCTCCGTGAGGCTCAGGTCCCATGACTGCAGCACGCTGGCCACTGCATCCAGTGAGGCCACCTGGTAACAGGTGACATTTATTAGGCACTCAGAGTGTTTCCTGAGCCTTCTGCACAACCTAAGAAGGAGGCATCTGAGGAGAAAAGGCAAGTTTCCTACTGTGTAAGAGAGATGCTGTGGGTCTAGAGCACTCAGCAAAATCCTCACAGAGCAGACTGAGCAAGTACCAAGATGACCATGGGCTAGGCGGGAAGCTGGCACTTTTGTGCCCTGAAGTGCAGCTCAGACAGGATGGGACTGCTCTGGGGATGATTTGCTGCTGCCCCACAGTGCCTCAGCTCCCTGTGTGGAAGTCCCATCTAGTGCAGACTCATCCTACACTGACAACACATGCGGCCGCTTGGCAGCATGTGACGATGGCACTGTGCACGGGTGACATGCTTCACTGTGAGTCAGCAAAGAGGCGACGTCAAAGCTTGGCGTCACTGGTGGGGAAGGGATTTTAAACCAACTTCGGGGTCTGCCGGTTCAGAGCCCGGGCCCAGGCGGGCCACCTACTCCCTGGTGCCGGCCCCCCTTGACCAAAGAGCTGTTAGTGGGTGAGCTCTGCCTCTGCACAGCACCTGCTTGTGCTCTGGGGCCCCCAGGGTGCCTGATGTCCAGAGGGCAGGGTGTGGCCAGCTCCGCAACAGCTAGGTGACAGTGGGGGTGGGCTCTCCTTGGAACCCAGCCTGGCAACTATCAGGGGTCTGAGGAGTTGTGGGCTGGAGGGGCAGGCCTGGGAAAAGAAAGCAGGTGCCAGGGGGTGGTGGGGGCAGCCACCAGGCATGGGAACACACCAGTGGGAAGACTGGTGGATGGTGGGTGGGTGCTCAGGCTATAGTGTGAGGTGAAAAAGGGGTACTGTGCTTGGGGTGAGTGATGGGAGGCAGACACAGGGTTTGGGTAAGAACGGACAGCTGAGCAATGGAGAGTCAGGTGTCTGTGCAGTGATGGAGCATGGACAGGGGAGGGTGGCCCTGCGAGGGCAGGGCAGTAGGGCTGCAGTTACAGCCAGGGGTGGGCACTATGGGGACTGAGCTAGGCAGAAGGGGAAAGAGTTTACGGATATACTAGAGGGAAAGGGGAGACAAAGGAGCAGAGGCAGGGAGACAGATGCAGCCTGGGATAACTACCATCCCAGAAGCCTGCTGGACACGTGCTGATGTGGTTGTCAGTCTGCAGGTGGAGGAGGCAGAGGCTGGGGGAAGGGGCAGTGTGGGGACCTGCAGATCCGGACGGCTGCAGATATATCCACAAGCTACCCATGGCCTGATGCCAGCCCTGCAGTTTGGCTCCCAGCTACACATAGCTGCTTCACGGCACCTAGCACTAGTTCATCAAAGCCCACCAGGGCAAAAATCAAAATTTTACACATCTAATTGCTTTAAATATAACCCAGTTAAGCATATTTTTAGACATTCAGAGACTGTGGGAGGTAGGTAGGCTGATATCTCCACTGGGCTTCCAATTGCAGGTGGGTCGTAGTCCCTGTAGCTCCTCCCAGATCACTGGAGAGTCTCACTAGACCACCTGAGGAGAGGAGCCTGGAGGGAGCCCAGTCAGGGAAACATCAACTTGACCATCCCTGGCTAGGTGCGGTGGCTCTTGCCTGGAATCCCAGCATCTGTGAGGTGGAGGCAGGAGGATTGCTTGAGCTTAGGAGTTCAACACCAGCCTGAGCAAAAGCAAGACCCTGTCTCTACTAAAAATAGAAAAACTGAGACAAGAGGATAGCTTGAGCCCAAGAGTTGGAGGTTGCTGTGAGCTATCACGCCACAGCACTCTACCCAGGTGAACAGCTTGAGACTCTGTCTCAAAATAATAATAATAACCATCCCTGCCTGGGGGATCAGCAGAACAGGTGGGTTAAGGCTTTGGACTCCTGATCAGCAGTTTAGATTAGAGAAGTTAAGATGTCTACCTTGTGGTGATGAAACCTGCTTACCCCCTCCCCTTTTCTAAATATATGTTATCAGACTGCTGCAGACATTCCGTAAGTTCCTGATTGCCCCACCTTCCTGAGAGCTGAAGATTTCCTCTAATCCTAGTTTTGAGCACCTTAGAAGACCCATGAGAGATTGGACCAGTGCTGCACTACCTCAACCTGCCACTAGGGGCATGAGACGGTGTACACCTCTCCAGGCTTCTCAGGCTTTATGCATTAAGTTGGTGTGCAGCCTCCTTCCTTCAGCGCTGTCTCCCTTGTCGTCCCCCAGCCTGGGTTGGGGTACCCCCCGGAACCCTGACAAGAGACTGCCTGATTTTCATACCCTGAAAACTGTACCCAACCTCTGCCAGCCATAGGTGAGACAAACCAGGGATGTACAGCTTCAGCCAGGTGCCCTCAGGGCCCTCATGTGTCACCCGGGGAACTAAGCTTCCTGCCCCAAAACCTGTGCAAGTGTGCCACTAACATTTCTTCAAACAGCCCCAGACCTCCAACTACCCAACCTGCCCCACTCTGTGCCCTGCAGCCACAGAGCTTCCTCCTTGTCCCCCACTTCCCGGCCTGTCCACCCCATCTAGAAGTTCACTCACAGCTCTCATTCCCTCACCTCCAGGCAAGCTTTCCCCTGTGTGTCACCTTCTCAGTGACGCCCACCTTGGCCACCTTTCTTAAAATCACAAGTGTGGGGTACCAGCCCCAAAATACATGAGTTCTTTTCCAGGGCTCAGCGGTGATGAAAGAATATGAGAAATAAAAGGACTCAAAGAGAGGACCCAGGGGCCCTTGCGCCACCCAGAGTGAGGATGAGGCACAGGCTGGGGCTCCCCATCTGCCCAGTGTCTGTTACAATGTAACAGTTAATCACCAGTTCAGCTGAAATGAATCCAGACATCACTGTTCTGCTTTTACTGGCTGTCCCAGCCACACTACTTCCTAACTTCCTGAACACTTATTCAAACATGCTACTACTCTTTGTTATTTACTCCTTTAAAATAAAGAACAAGGAACAAAGTCCAGAAGTAGGATGTTAAGACCAACCCCCATCAAACTGCACACGCAAATTCCAAGAGAGATTGTTGAACCTCCTGGAAACACGCAGGCAGACAGGCCGACAAGTCGTATTGAGAACTGGGAAGGAAGAGGCATGTCCCCCTTAGCTCCCCAAGAGACCGTTTCTCTCTTATCAAGATCTGGTGGTGCTGTCCCCTACAAGTAACACCTACTTGTTCAGTCCCCAACACAGCACAGGCTCTGTCTGGTAGGCACGTTCTGCCTCCAAGGGTCTCTGCCTAGCAGAGTGGCACTGGGGGAAGGGGGAAGCCATAGCAAAACAAATCCCTTTGTTTTATTCAGCCAGGCTCCCAGTGCTGCCCGTCCAGCAGACTTGTGTTCTCCACATCGTTCGCGCCTTCCTCTGCACCCACTTCTTCAGTCTCTAGTTCCTTGCTCACTGTTACTATTCCAATTATATTTCTTAACTCTAAGCTACTCTTATTAAAATTTAAAAATTCTCTTTTACTTTAAGAAATTAAATCAGTTGGTCATGCAAGCACATGAGAACAGTATCTCCCCTTATTCCTCCACCCCTCTGCCCACACACAAGCTCAGTCTGCCCACCCTTTCTCACCATTCTACTTTTTACATTTTTCCATAGAACTTGTCATACTACCGATTGATTGGCCCCACTCTGGTGTGAGGTCTGTGACAGAAGGAATTTTGTTTAGTTCAAGGACATCCACAAGCACCTAGAACAGTGCCTGGCACACATATTTTATCAACTAATCCCACAGCTTGGCTAATGAATGAGTGAAAGAATGATTGCATAAGGTACATCTGCTTGTATTTACAAATGAGTAGAGGAGAGATGGACTTATGAACAGATTCACTGATAAATGAATGTACAGAGAAATGCACAGACGGGTGCATGAGTGGTCGGAAGGAAAATCAAAGGAATTTAGGACTGTGTGAATTTTATCCTCACTTATGATAGAGTCCTAAGAACTGTGCCCTCAGAATAAGGGGGATCCAGAACTAGACAGACCCTCATAGAAACTTCAGCTCCAAATCATCTCCATCCCTGAAACTGGTAGGGTGTCTCCAGACTGTTGGTGCCCCCAGTACCTGCCAAAAGCCATGCTAAATGCTAAATATTCAGTGAAAGAAGATGACATCTTGCTAGACTTTGAATTATTTCTCGAAATAAAATATATGGCTCAACAAAAGGGCAAAAGAAAAGACAATATAAATGAAACTGCAGAAACTACAGGTGATAGAAATATATCCACAAGGAATCCAGATATTGGAGTTATCACTATAGACTTTAATAACTAAGTACATTTACTATGTTAAAGGAGATAGACTAGATTGAGAATTTTGCTAGAGATCTGGAACCAAATAAAATTTCTAGAAATGAAAATGAAAATAACCAAAATTAAGAATGAAATGCATAG
The DNA here is from genome assembly GCA_963574655.1 of Perodicticus potto. NCBI lineage: Eukaryota > Metazoa > Chordata > Mammalia > Primates > Lorisidae > Perodicticus > Perodicticus potto. The sequence goes on from CAUYRH010151602.1 coordinate 26,331, forward strand.
GCTCGGCGCCTGTGGCTCAAGTGGCTAAGGTGCCAGCCACGTACACCTGAGCTGACGGGTTCGAATCCAGCCCAGGCCCGCCAAACAACAATGATGGCTGTAACCAAAAAATGGCCGGGCGTTGTGGCAGGCGCCTGTAGTCCCAGCTACTCGGGAGGCGGAGGCAGGAGACTCACTTGAGCCCAGGAATTGGAGGTTGCTGTGAGCTATGATGCCACGGCACTCTGCCTGGGGTGACAGCTTGAGGCTCTGTCTAAAAAAAAAAAAAAAAAAAAAGAATGAAATGCATAGATTTAACAACCAGCTAGATACAACTGAAGAGAGAATTAGTGAGCTGGAAGACATGTCACAAGAAAATATCCAAAATAAATTGAAACACAAGAATGAAAAAAATTTTTTTTTTTTTTTGA
>CAUYRH010151603.1:0-17614 GCA_963574655.1 Perodicticus potto
TTTGTCACCTTCCGTAGCTCTGTGGTATCACAGCTCACAGCAACCTCAAACTCTTGGGCTCAAGCAATACTCTTGCCTCTGCCTCCCAAGTAGCTGGGGCTACAAGCACCTGCCACAATGTCCAGCTATTTTTTTTTAGAGATGAGGTCTCACTCTGGCTCAGGCTGGTCTTGAACTTAGGAGCTCAGGCAGTCCGCCCGCCTCAGCCTCCCAAAGTGCTGGGATTATAGGTGTGAGCCACCGCGCCTGGCCTTCCCAGTCTTTTTCTTGATGCAGTGTTTCTATCATTGCTGTAAACCTTTGACTATTTTCCGAAACTCTTGACAGTTTTGTTTGTTTAAGGCAAGTGTGGAACAAAGCTTGTTGAGGAAGAGAAAGCTAAGTTTACAGAGTAAGCAAGATATAGGCTTACAGAGCAAGATATGTTGACAATTGACAGCAAATGGGGCTCCATTGCCAGGGTGAATAGGCAAAGAGGCCCAAATTCTGACAAAGTTGATTCTGATGGTTTCTGCTTGTATCTTAATGTTTTTGTGGGTGGATGGGTGTTTGGAGCTACCTATGTGCCTTGTTTCCTAAGTATTACTACTACCTATGAAATAGGATTTCCAGTATCCCTGCACTTTGTTTTTTTAGCCAGAAATGGCTGAGAAGGCCACCAGTGTCTCTGGTGGGTACATTGTAGCCACTTCTCTGGTTTGTCAGGATAAGGGCAGTGACTATTGTGCAGGAATTGGGGTGGCCTGAGGTCTCTTAGGACTCCCTTGGAAAGGGCCACCCCTTCTTTTGCCCTGGATCTCAGATCCCCAGCCTCGGGTGATCTGGCCACTTTAGTTTCTGCACAAACTTTAAACTATTTTAATTAATTAATTAATTAATTGAGAGATAGGAGTCTCAAGATGTCGCCCTGGTTAGAGTGCTGAGGCATCATAGCTCACAGCAACTTCTGATTCTTGGGCTCAAGCGAACCTCTTGCCTCAGTTTTTCTATTTTTAGTAGAGACAGGGTCTTGCTCTTGCTCAGGCTGGTCTCAAAGTCATGAGCTCAAGCAATCCACCTGGCTTGGCCTCCTAGCGTGCTAGGATTACAGGCATGAGCCACCGCGCCCAACCTAACCATTTTATTTTTTTTCAATATTTTTAAAATTCCATTCTAATAACCTCCTCCCCAACTGGTTCTGAGTGAAGTAGCCAGTACAGGTGGGTGGATCTAAAAAGGCTTTGCAAAGTCCTCTCCCATCTGCTTATAAAGTGTGTGTGTAGGTAGGTGTCTGTTAACAAAGTTGAAGACTGGAGACCCTTTCCGCTGTGGCTGCGTGTGAATGATGGCCACTGGGTCATCTCATTGCATGGACTTGCTCCACCCTCCTGAAGAGCTTCCATAGTCCCTGAAAAGTCTTATGATCAACATTTGGAAAAAATCCACCTGAACTTTGACAGAAGGCCCCACTGGGAGGGAGAGATTCTGGTTAGCATGTTTGCCCACTGAAGGCCTGACCAGCAGAGCAGCTCTGATTCTGCAGTTGAGTAACTCCAGGAGGATTTGGAGTAGAATTGTCATGTGCTTCCTTCTTTTCTTTTTTAGAGACAGGGTCTGACTTTGTCATCCAGGCCAAAGTGCTGTGGTGTGATCATAGCTCACCACAACCTCGAACTCCTAGACTTAAGCGATCCTCCTGCCTCAGCCTCCAGAGTAACTGGGACTATAGGCCTGTGCACACCCAGGTCAGAATAGTCACGTTTAGAGAATCCTAGAATCCCTCCTCTATTCACACGTTCCTATCCACGGGTGACACAGCAAATGGGGCTGTGACACAGACAAGAGGGAGCAAATCTCTGGGGCTATTCAGCAAGTCTCAGAACCACTTATACATTGAAATGAGGCAGGTCCTCAAACTCGGTTTAAATTAAAAAAAATTCACTCAGATACTTGTATATTAACGTTGATAAGAGCATTATTCACAAGATCCTAAAGGTAGACCCAACCCAAATGTTCATCAGTAGAAGGATAAACATGTGGTTTATAACAATGGAATGTTATTCAGCCTTTAAAAGGAATGGAATTCTTGGGCGGCGCTTGTAGCTGGAAGGAGTAGGGCGCCAGCCCCATATACAGGAGGTGGTGGGTTCAAACCCAGCCCCGGCCAAAAACTGCAAAAAAACAGCAATGGAATTCTGACACATATTCTAACACAGATAAACCTTGAAGACATTAAATGTGAAATAAGCCAGCCACCAAAGGACAAATATTGTATGATCCTTCTTATATGAATTACCTAACATAAGCAAACTCATAGAGACAGAAAGTAGAGTAGGTACCACAGGTTCAGGGGTGGAAGAAACAGAAAGTTGTTTAATGGGTGCAGTTTCAGTTTGGGATGACGGAAAAGGACTGGAGCCAGGCAGAGTGATGGTTACACCACAGTGTGCACGTACCTAATGTCTCTGAAGTGCACACTTAAACATGACTCAGTATGAAGAGGGATCTTCTGTGGATAGTTGGGTGTTATGAGACCGTGGTTCTTTATTCACATCTTACTTTAGCAGGCTTTCTCTGGCAGACCATGATGGGGAAAGGGAACTACCTCTTACTGTTAGATGGGGACCTAAGTCCAGGTTCTCTATTCGGTCTGTTGAGACCCAGTTGGGGAGGAGCTCTTTGTTTCTGTGGGACAGGGCTACTGTTCAGGCCATTGGGCCTCCACTGACACCGCCCCAACTGGTAAAGGGAGATCCTCTTTACTGCGGACAGCTCTGAGCCAGGGTCACCTGCTCCACTGAAGACATCAGGCTGTTGCTGCCAGGAAGCTGCTGTCTGAAATACATGTTTGGAGTTTGATCTCAATTCATGATTTTTGTTCAGAAGCTAAGATCACTTCCACCCTCTCTTCTACTTCCCTGAAAAGTTTGTCCTAGGATCCAAGTTGTCTCCTCTAGCACCCTTGGGAGGGAAGGAAAAGTACCCAAGGAGCCTAAGGAGGCTGAAGGGAAGAAGTGGGAGACAGAGAGAAGACACGCACTGCGTAAGACGTGAAACTTTGGGGGAAAATAACGGGGGTTTTAAAGTTAGTTTGCCTTGCAGCAAGTGATGTAATTTCCCACAATCTCATGAACCATTTATCAAAATTCTATAATAGTCTTCCATGGTCTTGTGTTTGGTGTTTTGGGAAATGCCAGAATGGTTGAAACCTTCAGTATCACAGCAGACATTTCTGTAAATGTTTTGCACGTGAGGTGAAGCTGAAAGCATTTTCCTGCTGCTTTCTGAGCATCAGACACATCATATACCATAGGAAGCATGTGAGCTCCAGGAGGGAGGCACCAGTCCCTCTTGCTCCCCACCATAACCCTAGGACTCAGAATGGCAACTCAGGCACAGCTGGCGTCCCATGACTGAAGTGCCATCATTTTCAACAGCTGCCTTACCATCTGCAGAATGGCCCCACCACCAGTTACTAACACTCCCCACATGGCAGGCTCAAGCTGCCACTCAGGCTCCTCTTCCTTGATTTTCTTTATGGTTTTCCCTACTTTTCTGGCTTCCTCTGAGCTACTTCTGGATGGATTCAAGCAGGAGGAGAGAAGTGACCAGCTGGAAGATTTATTTTTTAAATTTCAGGTTAATGGGAGGGTACAACTAGGTTATAGTATTTGCATTTGTTAGATAGAGTCCCTCTGGTAGTTGTGTCCCCCACCCAAAAGGTGTGCCATATACCCTTACACTGTGCCCATTAAGTGGGAGCACACCAATCCTCTCCCCTCTCCTCCGTCCCTCCTTCCCCTTCCACCACCTTGAATTGATTTGAGTTTTTCTCTTGTGTGGGTATCAGATCGTCTACTGGCTTCATATTAGACTGAGTACATTGGATATTTGCTTTTCCATTCTCGTGATATTTTACTAAGAAGAGTGTGTTTCAATTTCACCTAGGTTAATACAAAAGATGTAAAGTCTCCATCTTTTTATGGCTGAATAGTATTTCATGGTATATATATACCAGTTTCTTAATCTGTTCCTGGGTTGAGGGCATTTAGGTTATGGTGGTTGTAAATTGAGCCATGAAACAAAATCTATTGCCAATGTCCTTATGATAAAGTGATTTTTTTTTTTTTCTGGGAAGATGTCTAGAGACAGAATGTAAAGTGGTGGTTACCATAGGTTCAGGGGTAGAAGAAACAGATCCCATTTGTGGGATCGAAAGGGGGGTCTAATTTGAGTTGAGGATTCTCCATACTTCTTTCAAAGGAGCCTGTATTAGTTTGCAGGCCCACCAACAGTGTAAAAGTGTTCCTCTCAATACCCATGCCAGCATCTGCCAAGTTTGGGACTTTGTGATGTGGGTTATCCTCACTGAGGTTAGGTGGTATCTCAGGGTGGTTTTGATTTACATTTCTTTGACAATCAAGGACAATGAGCATTTTTTCATGTTTGTTAGCCATTCATCTGTCTTCCTCAGAGAAGGTTCTGTTCATGTGGCTTGCCTAGTGATGGATGGGACTGTTTGGTCTTTTTTGTTGATTTATTTGAGTTCTCTGTAGATTCTAGTTATCAACCCTTTGTCAGATTCATAACATGCAAATATCTTTTCCCATTCTGAAGTTATCTATTTGCTTTAGTTGTTGTGTCTTTAGCTGTGCAGGAGCTTTTCAGTTTATTTAGTTCCATTTGTTTATTTTTGTTGTTTTTGCGACTGCCTGGAAGATCTATTTCCAGGGTCAAATCAACAGTACACGGTGATGTAATGGATAGGGGCTGAGAGGGTGATCCAAGGATGAGACCAGTTCTCACCATCCAGACCGACAGTGGTGCTACTCACTGTCAAGAGGAGACTCTACAGAAAGCTTTGGGGAAGGCACTTATGCGTAGTTTTGGGAACATTGGGTCCTAAGTGTCTGTACTACTTTACTATACACAGCTGACATGGAAAGCAGAAGTGGATGAAGATAACAAAAGAGGGCCTTTCACCCTGTCCACAGCCCAGGATCTTCCAGAAGAGCAAAAGAGGGACATTCCTATGCCTCATCCACGTGGGTCTGGGTAGTTTTCTGGGTGGCAGAATGGGACTTAAATTTGGAAAATTACTTGCCTGACTGATACATGATACATTTAACAACATTTCTGTCCTTGTAATGTACCATGAAGGGCACGAAACCTGATTTCCTTCATGCAGGTTTAATCGACTCATCTAAAACTCCCAGTAGCCTCCATTTCTGAGATGAGTTAAGAATACAGGTGAAGAGTTTGCCCTGAGAGCAGCTTTCTCTGGAAGTTCTTGCTAGGGAGAAGGCTGAGTGTATAGATCAGAAACAGCACTGGGAACCTGTTAGAGGCAGAGGAAGTAGCAGAAGCAAAGAACCTGAGTTGGGAAGGAAATTGATCTTTAAAATAATCTGCCAGTACCAGCACTTGCGAAAAAGGCTTAGAGGTTGAAGTAGTTGGTAAGGATAAAGTAAGCCTTTTAAGTGGTACCAAGAAGGCAGTAAATGAACTCAAATCTTACAGTGAGAAGTACAATTCTCTTTCCATCTTTCTAATTCTATTAAGGAGAACAATCCCACTTGGGTGCTGCAATGCCTAATTCCTCTCTCACATCTCCCAACCTCCCTTTTTTACAAAGAGAGCAAGCCTCAGAGTCTTTGCAGGCAACTGCATCTAGTCACAGTTTAATAACACTGTTTGGTTTTCACTGTATTAATATTTATTTTTATAGTTACTTTGCATTTATGTCAAATATAAAAATTTTTTAAAAACACATATTTAAATTAAAAAGGTGAGTTAAGGCCCGGTGCGGTGGCTCATGCCTGTAATCCTAGCACTGTGGGAGGCTGAGGCGAGTGGATCGCCTGAGCTCAGGAGTTCCAGACCAGCCTGAGCAAGAGTGAGACCCCGTTTCTAAAAACAGCCAGGCGTTGTGGTGAGCACCTGTAATCCCAGCTACTTGAGAGGCTGAGGTCAGAGGATCGCTTTAAAGAGTTTGAGGTTGCTGTGAGCTGTGATGCTATGGCACTCTACCAACGGCAGTAAAGTGAGACTGTCTAAATTAAAAATAAATAAGTAAATAAAATAAAATATAAAATACAATGATAAGTTAGTGTTTTAAAAATGTTAAGAACTAACAGTGTAAGTATACAAACCTGGCAAAAATCATGAAGATGATGTGTAGACAAGTGAACTTTAGGGGACATTACTCTGGAGCAAGAAGTTTGGGTGCAGTGACTTTCCCCTCATGTTTTGTGCTTTCTGGGCTTTGTTTAATCTGTTGTTGTTCCCTAATGTAGATTATTTTTAGAAAAATCCGAACTCTCTCTCTATATATATATATATTTATTTATTTAGAGACAGAGTTTTACTCTGTTACTTGGGTAGAGCGCTATAGCATACTAGCTTACAATAACCTCAAACTCTTGGGCTCGAGAGATTCACTTTGCCTCGAGAGATTCACTTTGCCTCAGCTGCCCTTGTACCTGGGATCATAGGCACTTGCCACAATGCTCAGCTAGTTTTAGAGATGAGGTCTCGCTCTTGTTCAGGTTGGTCTCGAACTCCTAAGCTCAAGCAATCCACCTGCTTTAGGATTACAGGCATGAGCTGCCATGACCGGCCCCAACATTATTTTAGCTGAGAAGTGGAAAGAGATTTATTTCCATCTGGGTGAAAACAGAAGGGCACTAGGGTTAGTGGCGCAGACACTAAACCACACCACACTGAAGGAAGGGAGGAAAGGAGATACAGAGGGAAGTGAACAACCACGGGCAGACGACCCCGGCAGAGTGGAGGGTGCTGCCTCTTCCCTCCAAGTACTTAGATATGAGGCTGGAGAGCCAGCAAAAAAGATCATTCCATAATAGCGAAGACAGACAAAAAGGCAAAAAACCACATTTTTGTAATGTTTAACTTTTCTTTTTAAAAAAGTGATAAAACTTAAGTGGTTAATTGAAGTTAAAAAACCTATTATTAACCAGTTTGATGAAAATATTTCAGATTGTATACGAAACCAGCACATTGTACCCCACGATTCCATTAATGTACACAGCTATGATTTAATTAAAAAAAAAAAACCTATTATTGCAAAATTTAACTGATTTAAGAGTAAAATATTTCTGAATCCCTTGACTCCAAGTCGAATGCTCTTTCTGCCCTGACTTTTCATCTTATAGACCCCACACTTTCTGATTTCTCTTTAGCAAACATAGTTAGAGGTAATTTATAAGCAACCGACATTTCAAGTATACAGAGACTCTGGCTGAGGTTCAGTGTCTCCCATAGAGGCCCATACCCGGGCTGAGCCCACCACTGCCAGGTTCCTGCAGTCGGCCCCATGTGACCCTGTTTGGCACCGAGGGTCATTTTTGCCGTCAGTCCTCCTGGTCTCCCCTGGGGACTGCAACATGCCTGGAGTACAGCTCTCCTTCCAGTGGTCGTCCACATCCTTGGCTTCATTTCATTTTGATTCTGGTCAGTTCCCATCGTCCTCCTCCATGGAGTTTCAGAACCAAGGAATGAAACTGCAAGAGGCCACCACCACACAGATATCAGGCTGCCCCGGCCAGAAAAGGAGGCCACCCTGTTCTCTGTGCCATCCCTGCTTCCCATTTTGAGGGGCCTCTGGCCTTGGCCAGACCCCGCCTTTGGATTCTTCCTCCTCCTCAGGCCATCCTTGAGCACACAGGTACCTTCTCAAGGCTGTGCCGATGTCCCACGCTGATGAACGTCATTCCCAGCTGCTGGCCTATGCGGTAGAGCTCGCTCTCCACTTCCTCTGTCAGAGCACTGGTGGCTTCATCAAGCACTGGCAGGAACATGGTGGAAGAGATCAAAGTCCTGCCCCTGGACCCCTCTGCTTCTCTTCCAACCCACACTCACCCCCAGCTGGGATGCCTGGGGAGGCTGAAAGCTGCTCTGCTTATAGGAGCCTGCCTTGAGAAGATAGGCCAGAGCAGCAGCCGGCCAGCCTCGGTCTGTGAACATTCCTGTGAGTGGCCATGAGAAAACTCTCAGATCCCTAGAGAGGGTTACCAGCTACTCCCTGGGACTGCTCAGTTCTAGAATGTCAGCCTTTGGAGAAGTCCACACTTTCCATCCTCTGCTAGGCACAGCTTGTACGCTATGAGGTGGTGTGCCCATGCATTTGCTATCAGAGCAGTGTCACAACCCTCCCTGGGCAGGGCCCCCTGGCTGCAGCTGCTGCACCGGCACAACACTTATGAGTCAGCAGTATGACATATCCAGAGCTGCTCCCAGCGTGCCAAGCCCTGCTCCTCATGGGCAGGGCCCAGCTGTCCTCTCCAGCAGGGGACGTAGAATGCCCAGCCATGTACAGGTGAGCCTGGCACCTGTGAGTGTGCTATACCTATGAGCACAAGAGGTGCTCGGCAGGTGCATTAGTGGGACAGACCTCACCTGCAAACTTTGGCTGCAGGTAGAAGAGGCGGGCGAAGGAGAGCCTCTGCATCTCCCCTGGGGACAGAACATCATACCTGAGGAAAGGGAACCAGAGCTGACGACTGGAGGAAGGACATACTTGGCTTATGCCCAGAATGGGTCTGGGCAGGAAGAGTTCTCTCTGCAGAGACAGACAGAAGGGGGCAGACAGAAGCCTCTTCCCTTTCAACCACACCCACAGCACCTGGGCGAGGCACAACTCTGTTTCCAACGGCATGGAACTTGTGCCTGATGGACCAGCTAAACACATGGACTTGGGGTCAGGAGCTATTCCACCCTTTGACAAGGGCCACTGTCTTCATGGAGGACCTAGCTATGACCCAAGTCCTATTCTTACCAGTTCCAATCGACCTGCTCATCCAAGCCCTCTGTCCTTGCTACCAAGCTGGACTGTAACAGACCCAGAGGGCATAAGGTCAGTGGAAGGGCCCCTCCCTGCTTCCTGCCACCCTGGGGGAACCTCCCTCAGTCCCTACCATGCACACATTCCTTTGGGACAAATATACCCCCCAATGGCAAACCAGCTGGGGCACTGTGGGGACAGTGTGCCCTGGGCAGAGGAATATTCTATTAGTGACACTGCTCAGACTTGCTGGAGCATGGTGACAATAAAAAGCAGACTGATTTAGTTTTACTATTGTTTTAAAATTCTGTAAAGAGAACACACCCTGTTATTGCCAAAGTCCTGCCAACAGCTCCCACCATCAATTTATATGCTTGCTCCCTGCCCCAGGCTTAGACCTCCAGTCCTAGGCTCAGAGACAGTAGGGCCTACCTCTGTTGGGCAGCACCACCTATGCTGGTGCTTCCAGGTGGGCTTGGGTCCTGGGGTCCCTGGGCCCACTTACCAGGCCTGCCAATTCCAAGAACCTCATGATCCTCTCATCATCCGTAGACCCTGTGAAGCGGAGAGACAAATCAGCTCCTCTGGCTGGCCAGAATAGATGGGGCACATCACAGCAGGGGTGGGGGGGCCCAGAATGCTGGGCTAAGTGACAGGCCACAGCACTTAATAAGGGAAGGGCCATGTGAAGCAGCAATCACTTCTCTTGCCAAGGAAAGAGTGAGATGAGGGTACAGACCCCCAAATAGTAAACACTCAAAGGAAGGAGGACCCAACCTGAAACCTGCCTGGCCCTTTCCCAAAGGGCACAGGTAGGCCATGGTCAGGCACAGCAGAGACGGCTGAGATGGGAGGACAGGACATTACCCAAAGAAGCCTAGCTCACCTGAGTCCGGGTAGATCTCCTTCAGGGGATATATCACCTGATAAAACAAAAACCACATGGGCCCAGGAGGGCTAGCCTGAGATGGAGCTGCACACAGCCTACCTCCCTCGGAGACCACAGGAACCACCAGAAAGGCTGGGCTCCCCTCCACCCGAGAAGGAAACATGTGGGTCCCATGGGAGAGGCTCAGCCTACAGACAGCAGGGCAGGGTCACTGCAACCTTTATAAGTGTGTTTGGAGGGAGAGTCTGTGAGCTTCCTGAGGACAGGGACCACAGGATCTAACCTGAGTGCTCCACAAACACATGTGCTATGTAGCTGCAACCCCAGATTTTGAGTTACTGAGTACATGGGCTCAAAGCTCAAGGAAATGTTCTTGGAGCCAGGGTAACAGGTTCTTAGGCCTGTAACTCCCCAGGGCCTAAGAATGTCTCACTGCTAGAGGTCCTACCCATGAGTGGGTGGGAGTGAGGAGGGAGAGTGGGCCCCCACACCAGGCTGACCTGCTCCCGAAGGGTCCCGTCAGTGAAGAATGGCTTTTGTGGCAGGAAAAGCACCCCGTGGGGCCCAAAGTCCGCCAGCATCTGCACTGAGCCTGCAGAGCCCAGAGACATCCACTTTGAGCTTCCAGAGAAGGTAACAGCTTCTCTTTTCTCTGCCTCTCCCCCTCTTTCCCCACCACTGGACTCGGCCTCACCCCATCCCCGGGGCAAAGGCTGTGTCAGAGACAGCGGGCCTGGCTCTCACCCCGTGTGCTTGCCCAGAGGCCGCCCAGGACCCGCAGCAGGGAGGTCTTGCCAGTGCCAGTGTTGCCCGTGATGAGCAGGCTCTGCCCCTCTGTGATCTTCAGACTCAGATCCTTGATTAGGGGCTTCTCAGAAGAGGGGGTTGAGATGGAGACCCGCTCAAGGAGGAAAGCCGTGTCTACTGGCTGTGCTGCTGGCCACCCTGGGGCCCTGGGTCGGGAAGGGAGAGAATGTGGGGAAGGCAGCAGCATCAGTATTGTCATGGGGGAGTTACGTCCACTTGGAGGTATCACCTCTGGATCCAGAGGGTCGTTATGGGCTGAATTGTGTCACCCGCCTCCCCCCAATCCACATGTTCTAGTCCTAACTCCCAATGCTTCAGAATGTGACTGCATTTGGAGACAGAGGTCTTTAAGACAAGATGATGTTAAATGAGGCTCTTAGCATAGGACCCTATGTGACGGGTGCCCTTTTAAGAGAGAGATACCAAGGGCACATACACGGAAGAGGCTGTGTGAGGGTGGCTGTCTCGAAGCCAAGAGAGAGGCCTCAGAAGAAACTAATCCTGATCACAACTTGACCTTGGACTTCTAGCCTCCAGAACTGTGAGAAGATAATTTCCTGTTGTTTAAGCCACCCAGCCTGTGGTATTTTGTCCTGGCAGCCTGAGCACATTAACATGTGGTAGGGATTGCAGCATATACTATGGCCTCAGCAGGACACAGCCCCATGCATGACTGATCTTAATCAGTCTTAACATCAGTGAATCCAAAGACTACCTCACTTGGCAGATGAGGCAGAGTCAGGTGCCTAAATAACTGCCGAGGTCATAGAGTTGAATTTGCCTGATTCTATTGGTGGTGGGTTTTCAAGGACAACATGGTGTGACCATAGTACTACTAATACAAATGGGAGAGGTTAATTCTCCCCCATTGAGAGAATTTCTGCCTCTCCAGGGATGCCTGTCTTCCCCACAGAACAGCAACTCCAATTTCATACACCTGGCATTTCCCTGCACCTTCTATGCCAGTCCCTGGGCTCACTGGTTCGGCAATGACAGTTAAGGTATTAGTTTCTTTCTTTCTTTCTTTTTTTTTTCCAAGGCATAGTTTTATGTCGCCCTCGGTAGAGTGCCGTGGCGTCATAGCTCACAGCAACCTCAAACTCTGGGGCTTAAGCGATTCTCTTGCCTCAGCCTCCCAAGTAGCTGGGACTACAGGCACCCACCACAACGCCCGGCTATTTTTGTTGTTGTTGTTGCAGCAGTTGTCGTTGTTTAGCAGGACTGGGCCGGGTTCAAAACCACCAGCCTGGGTGTATGTGGCCGGCGCCCTACCCACTGAGCCCCAGGTGCCGCCCACGGCATAAGTTTCTAAGAGAGAGTTGAGTGTAGGCCCTGGAATTCAGAATGATTCCATTTTTGAAAGCTTATCCTGACACCACTGTCAAAGCACTTTCCACAGACTAGGGTATCCAATTCTTAGAACCCTAATAGGAAGGTTCCATTAATATCTTTTTTTAAGAGATGAGAAAACTGAGAAATAGAACAGTTAAGTAGGGCCGGATGCGGAGGCTCACACCTGTAATCCTAGCACTCTGGGAGGCTGAGGCGGGTGGACTGCCTGAGCTCACAGGTTTGAGACCCCCCTGAGCAAGCGCGAGACCCCGATGCTAAAAAAATAGCTGGGTGTGGTAGCAGGTGCTTGTAGTCTCAGCTCCTCGGGAGGCTGAAACAAGAGAATCGCTTAAGCCCAAGAGTTTAAGATTGCTGTGAGCTATGATGCCATAGCACTCTACCAAGGGTGACATAATGAGACTCTGTCTCAAAAAAAAAGAAAAAAAGAAAGAAAAGCAAGAAGATGAAACACACCCCAAATGCACAGTAAGGCCAGAAACATTCTAGTTCCACAAAAATACATGAATAAAGACATCTCAGGGTCTGAGCCACACATGCTCAAGGAAAGGCCCAGGCAGCAGGGCTCAGTGGTAGGAAGAAGGAATGGAGGAGGAGAGTCATCATTCAGATTTTTGTTTTGTTATCTGTGTCCAGACAGGTGTGTGTACTTTGCTTCCATTAGTGGGGGAATGATGTAAATACCAATGCATTGACACTGACCTTATTGTGCCTGGCATGGGAGGTGGGTGTCTTCCACTTACTCCCCTCAGCTCTGCTACCCTGCAGGAAATGGCAGGGCTCCCGGGTGCACCCATGCTGGGTGGTTCATGCTGGGTGCAGAATCCTCACCTACCGCACCGCCCTGCTAGCCCACTACTCACTTGTCTAAGCTCCACTCGCTCTCGCCCAGGATCTCGCAGTCCTGCGACTTCAAGGACATGTCCAGGAGGGTCTCCCGAAGCTCCCCAATCCTGGACAACAAGTGAAAACCTGAAGCAAGGTCAGAGGCCCAGGCAAAACTCCGTTTTCTATCTCACACCCACTAGTATGCAGTGAGTTCCTGCCCCATCCCCCTTTAATTCACTCAGCTACATCTTCCAGGAGCACACACTGTGCTCAGCCTCACCTGTGCGTGTAACCGGCCACGTCCGAGAGCGTGGTGGAGAGGTCGATGAGGCGGGTGAAGCAGCTGATGAGGTAGATGCACACAAAGGCATTCTGCAGGGACGGAAAGCATGTAGGCGTCAACCCCGGGGCCCTGTCAGCTGGGCCAGAGACAGAGGGGACTGCAGGAGGGCTCACTAGAGACATTCTCACCTTGCTGACCAGGGTGCTAAGTTCTGTGGGACTCAGGTCTCCGTAGACCCCACTGAATATGGGGATCGCAATGACAATGTAACTCAGGATGCTGCCCAGATAGTCAAAGGTGTTGACACCGACTGTGGAAGACAGACTGTGTGAGAGATCCAGATCCATTCATGAGCTCCACAGGGGACACCACCTCCAAGGTGGGCAGCAGGAAGCCAAGCAGGCCCATGCCACCTTTCCCTGGATCCTCACTCTCCTGAGGACACTTGAGCTATGACCTCAGTTAATAGCTCCCCTGGTTAATTCCTTCATCAGGCAGATTTATCAACATGGCACAAAGTAGAGAGATGTGGGTAGGGAAGTGAGCCATTCCGACCCTTGGTCCCCACCTCCTGGGGCCCCTCCGCCTACTGTACAGCCAGAGTTCCTTGGACATCAGCTCCCTCTGGGTCTGGAGAAGTCTCTGCAACCTGCAGTCTGTCCTCATGTGCTCCATGTGCCCAGCTCTGATGACAAAGGCCAAGATATCCATAGGGCCTGGAGAGGGTCAGCTAGACTGGGGGACCCTGCTCTTCCCTAGGGAATAAGCCCACCCAAATGATCTAGGCTGCAGACCCTGTCTGCCACTAGCAGCCACTCATCCATGAAGAACATGAACATGAACACTAGATTTGGATGGGCCTCGTTCAAAGCCTGGCTCTGGCCAGGTATTAGCCAGGTGACACAGGCAGGTTATATAAGCCTCTGAGTCTGTTTTTTCATCCATAAAATGGAGCTAACAATACCTATTACATATAAATATACATGGAACAGTCTCTATGGGACAGGCTCTTTGCCAGTAGCTAGTGCAATAAAGAGGCAGATAAAATAATCTCTGCCCCTGAGGAGCTCCCAGGTAGGCAGGCACACTGCACTGTTCACCTAGAATATGGAGGACTATGGCAACAAACAGGCTTGACCACTAACAGAGTCTGGGAAGGCTACCCAGAGGAGGTGACTCGGAGTTTCAAGGATGGGCAGAAATTCTCCAGGCAGAAATGGTGATGAGAGAAGAGAGGGGACATTTCAGATTTTGCACAGAAGACCACAGAACCCATTTGGAGCTCTAATAACTAACCCGCCTTCCCCAGAGCACAGAACTCCATGAGGCCAGGCTGCAGAATCCAAAGGCCACCTTACCACACCCATGCCCTGCTTATCCCACAACCCAACCCCAGAGCAGCTTCCTGATGTTCTTGGTGCCCCTGATTGGTAGAGGCTGCAAACTTCAGCAGAGACGGGCAGAGTGTAAAGGTCCCATGGTTATTAGATTCCCCCCGCCAAGTACAGGGGATGCAAGGAACAACTTCCACTTCTTAGAAGTGACTCTGGGGACTGGGCCACACATAAGGAAGAATGCAGGGACCCGCCTGGTCCTGGAGGGAAGGGATGGGATTTCACAAGGCTGTGGGAAGAACATGAGAGACCAGACACCTGCACTGACAGTGTCTGTAGGGAGCGGGTCTCCTGATTTTCTGAGAGGCTCCCATTCCCTCTCATGCTACAGACACAAGATCAACTTCAGACATTAGATTATGACAAAAAAAGGTATTTAACAGACAGAAAAACTGAAGCAGAGGTAATGCCTTGTAGTCATCAGCAGGATGATGAAACATTCACTTTTTGACCTTTGACAGTTTCAGGCTCCATGCTAGACTAAAGCTGTGAGGAATCACCAGCTTCAGAAGTAAAACCCTGGACCTAAGGAAGGGCAGACAAGGACGGTGAGAGGTTCAGGGAGAGGGTTACAGCCAAGTGTGATGACACCTGGCCCCTGGGCTCGGTGGTGGTGGAAGGGCTATAAATTCATCTTCCCTTTTCCTCTATCAGCTCTGGCAAGGCGGAGAGGAACCTTATGTCCTCCAGACTCACCTGTAGAAAGCAGCAGGCTCGGCATTCACCCGAATCTGCATGTGCTTGAACCTGGGTAGACCAAAGGGAAATGTGTGCTGACGATGGGGAGTACTGGCTCCCTTTTGTCAGAGCCCTGGATCAAGAAGAGGTCCCAAAGTGGAGCCCACCTCCACCTCAAGGCTGTGGCCACCTTGGGCTGACCCTTCCCTGACTCTCATAAAGGTGGGGAATCCCAGGGCCTGGGTGGGACTGGAGATCTGCAGAGACAGGGCAGACCCTCAGCTTTCTGTAGAGAGGTCAGGTGTGTTCCTGCTCACACACTTCCTCCTCCCAGGGCTTGGCCTGAAGAGGGAGTCAGAAAGCTCGGAACCTTCTGCTGCCAGGCCCAACTGACCTGAGACAGGGTAGTTAGACCAGAGAGTGTAAGAAGGCTGAGGCATGATAATGATGGCTAACCAGACACTGTTCACAGCCCTTCCTGTGGGTGATCTCATTATTTCTCATAATTTTCTCAGTAGGCAACAGCGCCATCCCTACTTTAGAGATGAGAAAACTGAAGCTTAGAGAATTTAACATTCTTGCCCAATATCCTATAGCTAGTAACTGGCATAGCTGGGATCCAGGCCCCATACTGTCCAGCCCAGAAACCTCAATCAAGAGAAACACACCTAGGCGGTGCCTGTGGCTCAAAGGAGTAGGGCACTGGCCCCATATGCCGGAGGTGGCGGGTTCAAACCCAGTCCCAGTCAAAAAAAACTGCAAAAAAAAAATGAAAAGAAAAGAAAAGAAAAGAAAGAGAAACACACCTAAAATCCCCCTCCAGCTTCTCCTGCTGCACCAGCTTCGCCACAATGGGTCCCATTAAGATTTTGTTCACCACGGTTCCCAGGAGGAAATACCCGAAGATGCTCAAGGGCCCAAGCCAGCCTGTGCTGAAAGGCAGAGAAAGGCAGGAAGGGTGTAGGGGCTGCCATCCCCACAGGCCTCAGCCCTAACTCCAGCCCCCTCTCAGGGTAGCCCCTGTCCAGTCTAGCATCCCCATGGGTCCTCTGCTCCTACATGGAAGCATCTTATAGCTGGTGTGAATTGTCATATCACCAGGATACCTGAGACACTGAGGCACCACAGGGCCAAGGGGAGGGCAGGAGCCTGAGCATGCATGACAGGGAGACTCCTTAAGGCAAGGAGGGGAAAGGAAGACAAGCCCTTCCTGGACCCTGACCTGGGAGAGCTGACTGAGGGACCTCAGAGGACACCAGGATGGGGAGGAAAAGGGATGCTGGGCAGAGGAGAGACCTCACCTCTGGAAGCACTGGTAAGTGTAGTAGCCCAGGGTGAAGGGGGAGATGATCAGCTTGCTGGCCATGCTGCTGAGCTGCCGGCAGAATCGCTCCACATCCTGGCTGATGCGTTGGTCCCTGCAGCCAATGACACAGAGTAGCTGGACCCAGGGAGGTAGGTTCAAAGGCAGTTCCACATCTTCTCTCTCCTGACCTGGCCTCTCAGAGCTGTTAGCAATGACTCCGTAGGGAAATGGAACCAGACAAACTGGTCTCCAAGAAGCAACTAAATCCTGCTGCCCATTTTTTTTTTTTTTTGAGGCATGGTCTCACTCTGTGACCTTGGGTAGAGTGCTGGGACATCAGCCTAGCTCACAGCAACCTCAGTCTCTAGGGGTCAAGCGATCATCTTGCCTCAGCTTCCCCAATAGCTGGGACTACAGGTGCAACACCTAACTAGTTTTCCTATTTTTAGTAGACACAGCTCTTGCTCTTGTTCAAGCTGGTCTCGAATTCCTGAGCTCAAGCAATCCACCTGCCTTGGCCTCCCAGAGTGTTAGGATTACAGGCGTGAGCCACTGCTCCCAGCCGACCCTGGTGGCCTTTAAACAGGGATATAGAGTTGCATCTTATGGTGCCACAGTTTACCCCTCAGGAGCGGGAATTGAAAAGTCCAATACCCAGGGGCCTGAGGCAGCTCTGGGCAGAGCCAAAAAAAAAAACCTTGACTGTAGTTAAGCCGCTTTCTTAGATCATTAGGAAAACTGTCTCCTTTATCTAAATCTCCCCCAGTTCCTCCTACAGGAGCCTGGGCCTGGCTCCAAGTTAGAGACCTAGCTGTGAAAGCTTCATGGGGGCTGAGCCACCGGGATGAGGCCTAGAAGCAAAGCAGCAGCAGCCGCCTACTACAAATGTCTGCTGTGATGCTCTGCTTCAGCTGAGGAAAGATCACTGGGGAGCAAAATGCTTGCTGTGAGGGTCGTGAGTAGGGAGAGACCCCACATGTCCCATCTCACCACTAGGGCCACAGTGATTCCTACTTCCAGTGGGATATGACCTTGGGCAAGTCACTTGCAATCTTTTGGCCTCAGTTTCCTCATATGTAAAACAACAGCTAACTTACACTGGAACACTTGCAGTGTGTCTGGCATTGCACACGTGAACTGCATGAATGGTTCCTTTCATCCTCACTGCATCCTTTGAGACAGGAACTGTTATCATCCCATTTTACAGAAGGGGAACCTAGGGCTTAGTGCATTTAAGAGCTATAAACTGTCCTAGCACTCTGGGAGGCTGAGGCGGATGGATTGCCTGAACTCAGGA
>CAUYRH010151607.1:0-23827 GCA_963574655.1 Perodicticus potto
GGGCCCACCAAACAACAATAATGGCTGCAACCAAAAAATGGCCGGGCATTGTGGCAGGCGCCTGTAGTCCCAGCTACTTGGGAGGCAGAGGCAGGAGACTCGCTTGAGCCCAGGAATTGGAGGTTGCTGTGAGCTGTGATGTCATGGCACTCTACCCAGGTGACAGCTTGCGGCTCTGTCTCAAAATAAAAAAAAAAAAAAAAAGAGCTGGGTGTTGTGGCACCTATAATCCCAGCTACTTGGGAGGCTGAGGTAAGAGGATCACTTGAACCCAAGAGTTTGAGGTTGCCGTGAGCTGAGACACCATGTCACTACGGAGGGCAACAAAGTGAGACACTGTCTCACAAAAGACAAAAAAACGAAAATCAGATAACAGTATTCAATTAGTTGTAGCAGTTTAAAGAGATTAAAATAAAGGCCTAAGACCGATTTGGAATTTTGACACTGATCAATATGAGTAAAATGCTGACTTAGAGAAATTGTGAGTTATAGACAATGTGTTATCGTAGACTTATTTGCATATTCATATATTTGAGTATCTGTTCTAAGCAGGCACATTGCTTGGTGCAGGAAATTTAATTCAGTGCTGTCATAGAGTTATAGGCAAGAGCAGATATAGCCATTAATCCATGGACCTCACACATAAAATTACAGCTGTTAAATGCTATGAAGAAGGGTTATTTGGTGGTATGAGAGTGACCTAAGGGATGACGGAAGATTTCCATGAAGAAATGAACCTTGAATTGAGATTTGAAGGATAAGATTTATTTAGAGACAGCTTTCCAGGCAATAGTAATAAAATGTGCTGTGGGCTTAGCAGTAGAAAAGAACAGTTTACTTATGAAGCCTAAGACTGCTGACCTCGAAGACAAAAAAGAAAGTAGCACTCAGCCTTGAGTGTCTGGCAGCCACCAGAAAGACCAGTTGGTTTCATTGTAGAAAAGACATTCTGGGGGACAGGAATAAATGGGAAACCATTGGGGGGCTTTTGGGGCTGTCTAGGCAAGAGATGATGGAACTTGGAATAGAAAATGGTGGTAAAAGTAGAAAGCAAAGAGGCGAGTTTGAGAGGTTTTTATTTAGGAGGTAAATTTAGCAGCTTTTGGCAATGAATTATTTGGGAGAGCAAGGAGAGGTGGCCTGAGGTGAGCAATGTCAAAGATGACTGCTCACTTCTGGAGTGACGCTGTACCATTCAGTGGAATGGTAAACATTTAAAGGAAACAAGTTTCATAAATTTTTTTTAGTGAGAGGGAGGAAATCCTGAATTTTGAAGACTAAAGACATAGTAGCCAAAAAGAAATGTTCATCTCTCCAAAATAGCTACAGTAACTGAAACCAGAAGTAACAGTAAAGTAACAGTTACTATATTTCACCCAATGTAAGATACAATAGATCAGGCGTCCTCAAACTTTTTAAACAGGGGGCTGATTCACTGTCCCTCAGACAGTTGGAGGGCCAGACTATAGTTAAAGAAAAAACAAACTATGAACAAATCCTATGCACACTGCACATATCTTATTTTGAAATAAAAAACAAAACGGGAACAAATACAATTCACACTACCGCATGTGGCCCGCGGGCCGTAGTTTGAGGACCCCTGCAATAGATTGGAAGATAAACTATTATTTTATATACCACTTAGAAGGAAAAGATACTGCCATTTAAAAGTATGACACACTGGGGCGCCTGTGGCTCATCGAGTAGGGCTCCGGCCCCATATACCTAAGATGGCAGGTTCAAACCCGGCCTCGGCCAAACTGCAAAAACAGGAAAAATACCCGGGCGTTGTGGCGGCACCTGTAGTCCCAGCTACTCGGGAGGCTGAGGCAAGAGAATTGCCTAAGCCCAGGAGATGGAGGTTGCTGTGAACTGTGTGACACCACGGCATTCTACCGAGGGCCATAAAGTGAGACTCTGTCTCTACAAAAAAAAAAAAAAAACAAACTATGACACACTAATGATTATAAGGTAAATCCTGATTTTGTGTGGTATGTGTTGCTCTGGGTGGAAGGTAGTAGGGCGATCACAGATCACTACAGCTGCAAATGCCTGGACTCAAGCAGTTTTCCTCCCTGAGCCTCCTGAATAGCGTGGGACCATGTGCGCCTGCCACCAGTCTGGCTGTTTTTTACTTTTAATTGAGAGGAGATCTCGCTGTATTGCCCAGACTTGTCTCCGACTCCTGGCCTCAAGTGATCCTTCTGTCTCTGCCTCTCAAAGTGCTGGAATTACAGGTGTGAACCACCATGCTCAGCACTGATTTTTTTTCTTTTTTTTAAGAAATGTGAAATATGGGAAAATATGCTTCTTGATATCAGTGAAATAAAAGAGTAGTAAGAAGTTGGGCTAGAGAGCCGATGAGTAGTTAGTAGTAGTGTTACTGGAGAAATAAAATTGTGGCTACCATCCCTACCAATAGGTTAGAGTTTAAAAATTCTCTAAAATGTTCACATAGAATTTAGTCACCATCTTAAATTTTTTTTTTGTACCATTTTTTTAGCAAACAAGTAGCTGCAACATCTGGTTGAACACTGTGCACATATCCATATTGGTTGTTTCCATTTAATAATGAAGTATTTAGTTTAAATGTAGGTAAAACATGACTAAATGATTTTGGAGGTTTTCTATTCTCTTAAAGAAAATTGAAACATTATTTCCTTACAGTTTGCTGTTAAGGTAAGTGGTAGAAAATCAAATATGTCATTTAGAAATACCAAGATAACCTCACAAATTTTGACTAGGATAGTTATTGGGAAATTGTTCATTTAGTGGAATAGCAATTCAGAGGTTAGGTTCTTATGTGCCTTGTCCCCTTGAATGTCATTAGGTAAATTACAGTACATCTCTTTATTCTTCTATGATATTTTCTTTAAAAAAGAACTCTTTAATACCTTGGTGTCACAGCTCACAGCAACCTCAAACTCTTGCCTCAGCCTCCCAAGTAGCTGGGACTACAGGCGTCCGCCACAATGTCCAGCTATTTCTTTGTTGTAGTTATCATTGGTGTTTACTTCCTGGGCTGGGTTCAAACCCGGTAGCCTCGCTGCATGTGGCTGGCGCTGTAACCACTGTGCTAAGAGTGCTAAGCCTGATTCTATAATTCTTGTCATTTGAATAAAGTGGGTCTGTGTTAACAATCAAATAGTATTCGAGCATATACTTCGTACTAGGCACTGTGGTAGCTCTAAAGAAGAATAAAAAATGATTGCAATCTTGAAGGAATGTAGTGTTTTGGGAAGGAATATAGTGTTTTGGGGGAGACTACTTACTTACACACAAAAATATAGCAGTAACCTAGAGTAGGCAGTGTGTAGTAAAGCACCCTACAGAGAATACTGGCAGTACATGTTGAGGAAATAAAAGGATAAAAATCTTTTGGTGGGATCTTGAAGAAATCAGTAGTCAACAGGAAATTGGACAGTATTTTAGGGACAGTGGCTGTGAGCAGTAGTATGGAGTGGGAAATATGTAAGGCATAATGGAAGGTCGGAAGCTAAAGAAACCAATTACACCAGAAGGCTCAGGGCAGTTAATTTGAAAAGTTGGTTTGTACTAAGTAGTATAGAATGTTGAATTTTCAGTCTAGAGGTTCAAGTTTAGTGCTATAAGGAATATGAAAGTGAGAAAGTTTTTTTACACAGATGAGTTCTGTGATGAATGGAGTCTACACTCAGGCAGCTGAATTGATTGGGGAAGTAAAGTTGTGTAGCAGGCTGCCAGTTAAAAGGCATCTATGGGCATAAGGTGTAAACCTAATTCTAATAGAAAAAGTAAATATTAATGTGAATTCTATAGGTAGTTTTGAACTTGAAAAATGGGAAAGTGTGTTGTTTGAGAAGTCAGTGGAACATCAAACTGGAGCTGAGTTGGAGCTGCATTAATCAGGCTGGATGTGTAGGGAATGTTAACTTTGTTCCCCTCAGTATGCACTTCCCTATCCGTATGCACCCAGCCGGACTGTGTTCCTTATACCAAGCATTCTTAAATCTTTTCTCTCATTTAGTAATCATAGAAAAACTAAAAAACTTTAAAAGATTCACTGACTTTTTCTTTTTCTTTTTTTTAAAGAATGTTTTTTTGTTGCCCAGACTAGAGAGCAGTAGCATCACCATTGCTCCCTATGACACTGTTTTGTCTCTTTACTCTGGAAACTACTTTTTTGGTTTTGAGACAGAGTCTCACTATGTCACTGTGGGTAGAGTGCCATGGAATGACAGCTCACAGAAACCTCAAACTCTTGGGCTTAGGCGATTCTCTTGCCTCAGCCTTCCAAGTAGCTAGGACTACAGGTACCCCCCACAGTGCCTGGCTATTTTTTGGTTGTAGTTGTTGTTTGGCAGGACCGGACTGGATTCGAACCTGCCAGCTCCAGCGTATGTGGGTGGCGCCCTTGCCACTAAGCTACGGACGCTGAGCTTGGAAACTATTTTTTTTTTTTTTTTTTTGAGACAGAGCCTCAAGCTGTCACCCTGGAGAGAGTGCTGTGGCATTACAGCTCACAGCAACCTCCAGTTCCTGGGCTCAAGCGATTCTCTTGCCTCCGCCTCCCAAGTAGCTGGGACTACAGGCACCCGCCACAACGCCCAGCCATTTTTTGGTTGCAGCCGTCATTGTTTAGTGGGCCCGGGCTGGATTTGAACCCGCCAGCTCAGGTGTATGTGGCTGGCGACTTAGCCCGTTGAGCCACAGGTGCCGAGCCGGAAACTATTTTTTTATTAACAAATTTATATGGTATATAGCTACTCAGTAAAGGTGACTTAATTTGTCTTTTGTCAGCTTACTTTATATACTACTTAATGTTTTTCTTTTCAGGATTTCTTTTTTGAAATTGAGGTATAATTTACATGCCATAAAATTCACCCAGAGTACATTTTTATAAATTGTTAGACTGATAAAAAGGTAAAATACATGTGTTCTATGCTAATTCATAGCCAAACTAGAAAGGTCTCTTAGATGCTTTGTTTATTGCGTTCATGTTTATCTTTTACTTG
Organism: Perodicticus potto; assembly: GCA_963574655.1. Taxonomy (NCBI): domain Eukaryota; kingdom Metazoa; phylum Chordata; class Mammalia; order Primates; family Lorisidae; genus Perodicticus; species Perodicticus potto. The sequence continues at coordinate 4,995 of CAUYRH010151607.1, forward strand.
TTCGAAGTGGACTGATTACAGGTGACGTTCTGATAAACTCAGTAACAAAGACATAACTCTTAACCTCTTAGAAGCCACTTTGGGCTCATTTTGAGTATTTTTGCAGCAGTGGACATTGTAAATCTCTAAGAGAGGCAATTGGAAGGGACATCACCTGATTTCATATAATACAGTTCCTTAACCTGATAAGCTGCCGCCTCTTTAGTGGTGTTTTTGCGCTTTTTAAAAACCTTGAGCAAATTGGATCTACATTTTTTTAATCTTCATCCAAAGTGTGTGAATACTTCTGTTTGCAACTTTTTAAAAAGGCATTTATCAGATTAGTTTATTATTTGTTCCTTGAATATCATGTTTCTTGTGTGGTTTATAGCAGGGGTCCCCAACCTTTTTGGTAGCAGGGACCAGTTTCATGGAAGAAAATTTTTCAATGGATGGAGTGTGGAGGGAATGATTTGGGGATGATTCAAGCACATTACATCTTTACCTCAGCTCGTCAGGCATTAGATTTTCATAAGGAGTGCAAAACCTAGGTCCCTGGCATGTGCAGTTTCCTGTAGGGTCTGTGCTCCAGTGAGAATCACATACCTTTGTTTATCTGACAGGAGGCGGAGCTTAGGCAGAGATGGGAGCCCTGGGGAGTGGCTTTAAATACAGAGGAAGCTTTGCTTGCTGCTGTGCGGCCTGGTGTCTGACAGACTGCAGGACCCTCCCAGGGATCAGGTCTCATTGCATAAAACACTTAGAGCAGGTCAGGCCCCAAGCAGAGGTGTATTATGACTTCATCTATGTAAACAGAACAAGGTGAAATACAGATTACATCTAAAAACGGCATGGTCAGGGTTTTTTCTTTTAAAGAGATGAAGTCTCATTCTGGTGCGAACATAGCTCACGTAGCCTCGAACTCCTGGGTAGAAGTTATCCTCCCCCCTCAGCCTCCTGTTTAGCTGGGGCTAAACACCACCGCAGGAGTACACCACCATATCCAGGAGGGGTTAGTTTTTAATGATCAGTGAACTTTTGGACTAACCAGTTTCCTAGGCAATTTGAAACTAGTGTTTATACTATATTTTTCTGAATTTCTTGGTAAGGGTAGAGTAAATGTTAGTTGAAATTCTTGGGTTCAGTAGCTCATGCCTGTAATCTCAACACTTTAGGAAGCCAAAGCAGGAGAATCTCTTGAGGCCAGGACTTTGAGACTACCCTGAACAATATAGCTTATCCTGTCTCTACTAAAAAATAAAAAAATAAAAAAAAAGTTTTAAAAAGTTAGTTGGAGCCAGGCGTTGTGGCGGACACCTGTGGTCCCAGCTACTCGGGAGGCTGAGGCAAGAGAATCGCCTAAGTCCAGGAATTGGAGGTTGCTGTGACCTGTGCGATGCCACGGCACTCTACCGAGGGTGATAAAGTGAGACTCTGTCTCTATAAAAAAAAACAAATTAGTCAGGCGTGGTGGCACACACTTGTCTATAGTCCTGGCTATAGAAAAAAAAAATTAGATACTATTATTTTAGATAAACAACTCCATTATAAACACTAGTCCAAACTTGGGCGTTGAAATCAATTTTTAGATCTTAAGGGTTATCTGAATTATTTTTATAATACCTTCAAAACAAAAGCAATATTAACAATTTATCAGATGGTGCCTGTAGCTCAAGCAGCTACACCATAGCTGGCGGGTTCAAATCCAGCCTGGACCTGCCAAACAACAATGACAACTACAACCAAAAACTAGCCGGGTGTTGTGGCAGGTGCCTGTAGTCCCAGCTACTTGAGAGGCTGAGGCAAGGGAATCGCTTAGCCCAGGAGTTTGAGATTACTGTGAGCTGTGATGTCACAGCACGCTACCGAGGGCCATACCTTTAGGCGCTGTCTCAAAAAAAAAAAAAAATTTATCAGAGAAAGCAGTTGTGGTAGAAAACTATTACAATACTTGATGAAAGTAGATGAAATGTTTATGTAAGATTTCTATAATATTTGTGCAACTGTTAATTAAATCAAATTAATATGAACTTGGGAAAGCCCAGTGTGCTGATTAGAAAGAATAAAGAATCGTAACAATGGTAATAGTAAAGTATTAGATAGGTGAATGTTAAGGTAAGGTAGCTAAATGTGCATAAGTCCATTTAAGTGTAAAAGTTTGTCTCTGCAAAAATTTATACTTTTAATAAACTCTAAATGTAAAGAAAATATTCACTGTAAATAAAGACCAGTCAATTTCTCACTTTTTTAAAAAGCAGGTTTTCTTTTATTCTTGGGGATTCATTGAGGGTACAAGAAACCAGGTTACACTGATTGCATTTGTTAGATAAAGTCCCTGTTACGATCGTCTCTTGCCCCCAGAAGGTGTGGCACACACCAAGACCCTACCCCCCTCACTCCTTCCCTCTCTCTGCTCATGAGATTTACTAATACGTGGACTGTTTGACTCTGTCAGATATAAACTCTATACTGTTTCTTTGGGGTGGTAACGGTATGGTTGGTGTTTCCCCCTGCTTAATTGACAAAGCTGGGACCTCAGGTTTTATGGTGCAATAACTTAAATACTGACCGTACTTTCCTTGTACCAAGTGGTATCTTCATTGCTTTATGGTATTAAGTAGCCCTGAACTTAGAACTTAGTGAACTTAGGTGATGAACAGTATTACTTGAATTTGTAAGCTCTTCTCTTGGTATGACAATGGCACTACCACCTTTTTTCTTCTTTTTCTGTGTACTCTAATGGTGTATGCCCCTTTTCTTGTTGGGGCAACATATTCATATATTTGAGAGTGTTGTTGAGCGACTTTAATGGAGAAGATTGGATGCCGTTGATCTAATTTCCAGAGTTACAAGGCTTTTCTTCCCAAATTGTTGAAAATTATCTTCCAATTATTTTCCTTTGCAAAATGGAATCAAATTTTAGAGATAGAAACTTGAAGCCACGTTGATGAGAGAACTCAAGATATGCTGAATGTGAAATATTTGTAACAAATATTTGCTGTGCTGCAGTAACTCAAATCTATAAAGTTTAATGTTCTAGTGGATTATTTGAAAAGGAGTTAATCAAAATACATGAAATTTGTGAAAAACTTCCATGTACCCATCATGTAGGTTTAATCATTATTAATTTGTGACTGATACTGAGAAAAATTTTAAATCATGGTACTACCACTTAATGGAAACACTGTGTTTTTCTGCAGTGTTTCCTGAGGTTATAGGCGGGTGTTTGAGGAGTACATGCGGGTTATCAGCCAGCGGTACCCGGACATCCGCATTGAAGGTGAGAATTACCTCCCTCAACCAATATATAGGTAAGTAAATTTCAGTAACTTGAAAGGAAAATGTTTTATTTGACGTCATACACTTTTGTGAATTGGTTTAATGAACTTTCCTTGGTTGTTATAATTTCTTAGTTGTGATACATAGTAATGCTGCTTTGTAAATAGCACATTAATTTGACTCAAATATAGAAGGCTTTTTCTGTAAGAAGGACAAAGGTCATTTAAGAGATGCCAATCCTTCTAATGATGGGCTTTCTTTTGTAGTTTCTTTTTTTTTTCTTTTTGTTGGGGATTCATTGAGGGTACAAGACACCAGGTTACAATGATTGCATTTGTTAGGTAAAGCCCCTCTTACAATCGTGTTTTGCCCCCAAAACGTGTGGCACACACCAGGACCCCACCCGCTCACTCCTTCCCTCTCTCTGCTCTTCTTTTCCCCACCCCTCTTTTGTAGTTTCTATGGAAATAGACCAAGAATCCCAGATCTTCATAGAAATTTAGTGGTATTAAATCCTGTACTATCTTAAAGTAATAGTATCTTTAAGGCCAATTCTGTATAATTTCATAAGTTAAGTTTTTGATTGTTTTAAAAATATCAAACATTGTTTTAATACTGCACAGTAAACTTCAGTTACTGACTTTTACTAGTAACTTTGAGATTTGGTATCTAGAAAATGTCTGCATTCATACACTTGAATTAAATTTTAAAGTAGATGAGGAATTGTGGTTTCTGATGGATTTGTTTCTTTTCTTTTAATAGACACATAGCATCTTTCCTGTCAATCTTCAAATTAGTATTAATAGGCTTAATAATTGTTGGCAAGGATCCCTTTGCTTTCTTTGGCATGCAAGCTCCTAGTATCTGGCAGTGGGGCCAAGAAAATAAGGTATGTAACTTAATAGGTTTGACAACTGTAGGTTTTTAGGTTGTCAGTTTAAACTATTTTAATGGATTTTTGAGTTCTTGTTACTGATTCACCTGTTACTGTGTATTATTTCAACTCACACCACTTTTATGTGTAGGCAAGTCACTTAATCTCTTTTGGCCTATGTAGTAAGCATGATTATGTCTTAACCTTTTCATTCGTGGGGGTGGGGGAATAGAAAGGTGTCACTTTAATAGAACCTGGGAATAAATAATTTATTATCTACCTTGATTATATATATTATTTAGGTCAAATCATATCCAGCAAAACATAATACTGTATATACATATTGTAGGCCTGTTATACCAACTAATGTATTAGTGGGTTGATTTACATTAATAAAAGGGGTTTCCATGAATTCTTATATCTCTTTCTTTTGTAATTATTTATCCTTTGACTCTTCTGTTTATGTGGATCTATTTGGCAGATTACATGAATGAGTCAACATAAATGTACTTGAGGGTCTTGGGCTACTTCTCTTTCCTTTGTAGGGATTGCTATAGCATACATTCTTTGTAGAGCACTCTTATTTTCATGTTTTAATTAAAATAATTTTCTTTGGCGAAATTTTTATTTTTCTCTTTGGTAGAATTTCTAAGCTTTCTTCTTTGAAGTATTCTTGTTTTGAGTCCTCTATCTAGCCTTGTCCTTTAGTTCTAGGCTGAATACTTTCAGAAGAGTCTTTCCTACATGGTTGTATTTATATTTCTTTTTCTTAAGGAACCACTTAAAAACAGGCAAGACTTTTTTTTTTTTTTTTTTTTTTGAGACAGAGTCTCACTATGTCGCCCTCAGCAGAGTGCTGTGGTGTCATAGCTCATAGCAACCTCAACCTCTTGAGCTAAAGTGATTCTCTTGCCTCAGCCTCTCAAGTAGCTGGGACTACAGGCCCCCGCCACAGTGCCCAGGTATTTTTTTGTTGTAGTTGGCAGGCCTGGGCTGGGTTCAAACCCTCCAGCACTGGTGTATGTACCTGGCGCTCTAGCCGCTGAGCTACAGATGCCGAGCCCAGGCAAGACTTCTTAACATAAACTTCCACAGGTGCTATGTACCCTATTAATAAAAATGTTGATTTGCTAAGGATTAAAAATTGGAAGTTGAGTACCAGTAATAATGCTTTATGCTCTATTTATTGATTTCAAATTGTCTTTAGTACATTTTACTTCTATAGACATATATGTACCATGGTTGATGCACTGTGGAAGAAGAGGAATGTACTTCAGCGCAGTAACTTTCATGACAGTTCCTTGTGTATTGTTCCCTTGAAAGGAGATTTATGTTCCTAAATGTTAGAGTAATCCCTATGAAATCAAACACCACCAAGCTCAAGTGGGGCAGAAGGAAAGCCTTTTTTCATTTATGGTAGACACTTATTTTTCTGAAATAGCTTACCATGAATTGGCATCCTCACTACATCCTACTTTTAGTCTGGTGATTTTGTTAAATTAAAACAAAATTAAAATTAAATTTTGTTAAATTAAAATTTTGTTTTCAACAAGGAACATCTAGTGTCTTTGGGAGGGTATAGATTTGCCTTTAAAAGGTGAATGTATGTACTTAACTATGCCAGTGCTCTCTAACCTATTTTTTATTTTAGTTTGACTTAAAATGATTTGTTTGAAACATAATAAAACAGGTGTGGTAAATACATGCAGTTGCTGATTATTGCATCACTAGTCTCTTGTGAAATCATATGTTTCAAAATGGTAAAGGGAATCCTTCTGATACTGGTATTCTTCTGTTTAACTTATTAAGGCTATTAATGATACTTCTTACAAATCCTGGGCACATTATGAATATCATATATAAGTTCTTCAATATGTATAGAGTTGTGAATTATTGTATTTTTCTTGCTCTGTGTATGTTATCTGAACATATAGAATAGCAGTAGTAGTTTGTGTGGAAACTTTTAGTGTAGATTAGAAAAAAGCATTTACCAAATGAGAATTATACTACATATTAAAATTATTAGTGTATCCTAAGAGGTCATGTTGTTTTACCTTCAAAATGACTTTGCCTGTTGTGCTTCCTTCTGTTCCCTCTTAGGTCTATGCATGTATGATGGTTTTCTTCTTGAGCAACATGATTGAGAACCAGTGTATGTCAACAGGTGCATTTGAGATAACTTTAAATGGTAGGTTCTGGAGAGTTTGCATTTTATGACAAATTTTAGATTTTGTAATGAGCATCAGGCATTTCTACTTTTGATAAGAGAAACATTTTTTAAATTTTCTTTTATTTGTTTGGTTTTTTTTTTTTTTTGGTGACAATTGATTCTTTAGGAAGGAGAAACTTCTTTAATGTTTCCATACAAGATAAGTTTATTTGAAAGAAATTGGAAATTTAGGAGATAGTCAATACGTTGAAATTTTCTAAATTCTTCTATCTTTACCTGTTTTTGAACTTCACATTTTGGGATTCCTCACAGAGTTGGCCCTCTTCTTATGCCATATTATCTCGGTGGCCCTCATCTACTCCCATGTCTTTAAAATAACATTTGCATGATAATCCCTGACTGTATAGCTCTAGACTCTAGACGTCTCCTCTAAGTGCTGTATCTAACAATCTTAAATATAACGTGCTCTAAAATAATTCTTGATTACTTCTCGTTCCTACAGTTCCTATACACTGTTAACGTGCTCCTCCTCTGGCATTTCTCATTTATTTAATGGCACCATTATTTGTCTACTCAGTTGCCCATGACAGAAACCTAACTAACATCATCTTCTCCCTTACTTACTCTCCATATTTAATGGGTTACCAAGTCTTGTCAATTCTACCTCCTAAATTTTTCAAAAGCTACCACTCTAGTTCAAGTCACAATTACCTGTTTTGTTTGTTTGTTTGAGACAGAGCCTCAAGCTGTCACCCTGGATAGAGTGCTGTGGCATCACAGCTCACAGCAACCTCCAATTCCTGGGCTCAGCGAGTCTCCTGCCTCCACCTCCCAAGTAGCTGGGACTACAGGTGCCTGCTACAACGCCCGGCCGTTTTTTTGTTGCAGCCACCATTGTTGTTTGGCAGGCCTGGGTTGGATTCGAGCCCACCAGCTCAGGTATACGTGGCTGGCACCTTAGCCCATTTGAGCCACAGGCGCCAAGCCTATTTATTTGTTTTTTTGTTTTTTTTGCAGTTTTTGGCCGGGGCTGGGTTTGAACCCGCCACGTCATCCATATGGGGACAGTGCCCTACTCCTTTGAGCCACAAGCGGCGCCCAGGTCACAATTACCTTGACAATTACTTATTCACAATTACTTATTCATTTTCTAGGGGTTGGCAAATACGATCCATGAGCTAATAATGGTTTTTACTTTTTTTTTTTTTTTTTTTTTTTTTTTTGTGAGACAGGGTCTCACTCTGTTACCCAGGCTAAAATGCAGTGATATTATCATAGCCCACTGCAACCTCCAACTTCTCCTGTGAGTGATCCTCCTTCCTCAGCCTCCCAAGTAGCTAGGAGTATAGGTGTGTGCCACCACACCCAGTTAATTTTTCTGTTTTTTGTAGTGGCATGGTCTCTTACTGAAGCTACTCTCAAAACTCCTGGCCTCCCAAAGCTAGGATTATAGGTATGAGCCACTGTGACCAGCCAGTTTTTACATTTTTAAATGGTTAAAAAAACTTTTTTTTGCGACACATGAACATTATATGAAAATCAGATGTCAGTGTGTTCTAACTAAAGTTTTGAGTTTCATCAATGATAAAATTTGTGGAAATTTGTTTATGTAAGATTCTATAAATGTCTTTGATTTTTGTCTCTTGTTCTATAAAGTCTAAAATACTTACCATCCGACTTCTTACAGAAAAATTCACCAGTGTCTACTCTAAACAGTAATTGTTTGGTTTTTGTTGTTGTTTTGTTTTTGCAGTTCAGCCAGGGCCGGGTTTGAACCCGCCACCCTCGGTATATGGGGCCGGCGCCCTACTTGCTGAGTCACAGGCGCCACGCCAGTAATTGTTTTAAATGCAAATTTTATCTTGTTCGAATGTCATTGAATGACTTGATTTTGTTCTCAGGATAAAGACTGGAACACTTAACATGGCTGAAAGGCCCTGCATGGTCTAGTCTGGGGGCCACCAAGCCATGGTCCGGTGGACTGTATCTTCTGCTGCCTGTTTTGTGAATCAAGTTTTATTGGAACATAACTATACCCATTTATGTGTTGTCTACAGCTGCTTTCAGGCTACAAGGAGAGTTGAATAACTGACAGAGACTGTGTATCTTCCCTAGCTGAAAATGTTTACTTGCTGGCCCTTTAGTTGGTTGGCGCCAATCTAATTCTTCCCACCTCCCCAACTTCCCTTCTCCACCTCCCCTGTATTTCTCTCAGGGAAAAAACTTTTAGACTTAGACTTTTTCTTACTTTAATGTGCCAACTTCTTTCCAGCCTTTACATTTCTATTCTCTCTGCCTTGGTGGTTTTCTATTCCCATGAACCTTCACTCTGTCTTAGAAATTTTTCCTTTATCTTTTAGAACATTACTTCTCTAAGTAGTAAGGGAGAAAGGCTTGTGTAGGTGCCTGTCATAGTATAGTAGCACTTTCTAGTTCTAATTCTTAGTCCATAGTAATAATAGTAATAATCTTATAGCTATTTACATAATACTTCTGGAATTTTTCCCTAACAGTAGGAAGCTGTACTCTTCCTCACTTTTATAGCCCCAGTTATATACATAGGCACTCAGTAAGTACTTGTGGAATGAATGTCTACTATAAAATCATTAATTTTGGGGGGGGGTACCATTTATTTTTATAGATGTACCTGTATGGTCTAAGTTGGAATCTGGTCACCTTCCATCCATGCAACAACTTGTTCAAATTCTTGACAATGAAATGAAGCTCAATGTGCATATGGATTCAATCCCGCATCATCGATCATAGCCCCACCTATCAGCACTGAAAACTCTGTTGTAAGTAGTTTAAAAATGAAGTAACTATATATGGATTTCTATTCTTATCACAGATCAGCGAGTTAGTTACTGCATATATTATCGCTTGAGTTTCCAATTCAGAGTTAAACAGATGGATGTGTTCTCCATTAAAATTTATGTTAAGAGTGTTTGGACCTGCTAAATAAAGTAAAATTGTGTTAATAATTTTATTTATCTTTAAAGCTTAATAACATTTATTTTACTCCAAAATTCTAACGGCTAGAGTTAATATATTCTAGAATGTATATAAACATACATTCTTTCCTTACCTTCAAATAATTAGTTCCTGAGAGTATGCAAATTCTTTCAATGTGCTCACGATAAAAAAGCTAAAAGCAAATGTGTGAACACAAGTATTAGATAACTTCTGCTTAGCAGAGTTGTTCACTACTTTTCTGATCAATGACTTGACTTTCTAAAGGAGTTTGTAAGAGTTATTTTTGAAATAAAATACTCTTTTTTTCTGTGTATCTTTCAGACATTAAGGGATTTTTGCAAGAGCAGCGTGACTGACAGTATGAAGGCCTGTACTGAAGACAGCAAGCTGTTAGTACAGACCAGATGCTTTCTTGGCAGGCTCGTTGTACCTCTTGGAAAACCTCAATGCAGGAGAGTTTTCCAGTGCTGGCGTATTTTGGATTTCTGCACATTCGTGGAGTGCAATAATACTGTATAGCTTTCTTCCCACACAAATTCACCAAGTTGTTTTTTTTTTTTAAATAGTAAACATTACTACTTGTAACTTTTTTCTTAGTCATATTTTGAAAATAATAGAAAATTGAGTTACAATTTGATTTTTTTCTTCCCCCCAAAACGTCTGTTAAATCTGTTGTGCTTTTATATGAATTTTTTTTATTATAGTTTCAGATTAATCTTTTTGGAAATATAGCTAAAGTTCCTAAATGCTTTATAAGAGTTTATCAGATATCTCTGATTTGGGTATGTCCAGTTTATATAGTTTTCAAAATATTGCAGATTGTGAACAGTGCATTAGACAAGATTATGGGGGAAATCCTATATCCAGAGTACTCTACAAATTTGTGTGTGTGTGTGTATGTGTATGTATGGCTATCAGAGAACCACTAAAAAACCAACTGCTTTTTAAATCTTGTTATGTAGTTCAAGTGTCTTGCCTTGACCAATCTAATAAGTTGATTAACTGGGCCTTTATACTTAACTAAATAAAAAACTAAGAAGATATGAGTTAAATAAAAAAAGTTTCAGTTTATTGCTCAATGCACTTGTTAACATTATATTTAACAATTGTATTCCTAAATTTTTGTTTTGATTGACAGATAATTTCATAAGGGATACACTTTGGATTCACACATAAAGAATGGGTTCATTTACCATTTTTAGGATCATTGAAACTCACTAAAGAAAGTTCAGTTGAACCTTTTTACATCATTGATATTAGTTGAATAGAGATCATTTGTCTGACAATTTAACGTATATCAGAATTTTATTGTACATGAAGAACAAAACCATTTTTAAATTTAATTTTTAAATACTGTTTCAGAGTTCTGTAAAAACAGCTTAGCAGAAATAGAACCATAATGTTAAAAAGTCATATAGCAGCAAAACATATTTTAGTTTTCATATAGGAATAGAAATGGTAGAGCCAAAAGTAAGCCTGAATTTGTTAGTGGAAATAAAGGGTTTTAAGGAAAAGTTATTAGGTACAGGTTGAGTATCCCTTATCAGAATGTTTAGGACCAGAAGTTTCAGATTTTGGATTTTTTCCAGATTTGGGAATATTTGCATAATACTTACTTAACTGGTTGTGTCTCCCAAATCTGAAATCCTTTGTGTGTCATGTTGATGCTCAGAAAGTTTCACAGTTTGGAACATTTTGGATTTGAGATTTTCAGATTTGGGATGCTCAACCTCCAGTTCAGCATTGGGTCCACCTAACACTTAAGTTTATAGGACCTAACCGTATATATTACCTAACCTTATATTTTGTCACCGATTATTTATTGAATGCTTGTCAGGTAGTGATCTTGATTGTGATCACCTAAAGGTGGAAAATACTATAATCTCCAGATGACAATCTAACAATTCACTATAGAAAGCTGATTAAATGGTTAGCCTTTTAATTAAGAGTACAGAACTGGTAACCTAAGTTCTTCATGTAGTGATAAGAGTCAATACAATTCAAGCTGAAAATTCCTTAGAGATTGTTATTCAGGTATGTAATATTTTGTCTTTGACTATAGCTTAAAACCTTGTTATCTGATTGTGTACCACTCTAAACTCCCCATGTTCTGCAAATTGAACATTCTGCTCAGTGTGTGTCGGGGTCTTTCTTCAGCTAACGAACATTCCACTAGTGACACAGTTAACTTTGTAGCATGTAGACGTTCAAAACTTGGGCCTTGTATGTTGCTGTGGACCTCATGGGTCAAACTATAAAGAACCTAAGATTCAATTCCAGCTGTCTCCACGTTTGCCTTGGGTTGAATAACTGTCTTTCGGAGAATAGCTGTAAGTGGCTTAGACACTGGGAAAACTCAGCTATTTTGTTGACACTGATCTTTGTTTTATGCTTAGCCATATTTAAATCTTGACTTTAATACTTTAATAGAATCTAGTGAAAAAATTAGAGGGAAGAATGAATATAAAAGAATAATATAAGGAAAAAGAAATAGTAAACTATTATATTCCTGATGTTTCAAAATTTGTTAGATGCTTATAAATTGCTGTGGCCATATAGGTTTTAAATGTCTATGCATTATATTAATTAGAAGACCATAGAATGTGCCAGCAGTTTGGCTAATATTATTGGGGTTTTACCACAGTTGCCATTGTGGAAAAAATTATTTATTACATTAATAAAGAAATGTTGGTAAAACATGACTTTTTACTTCAGTGTGTAAGATAAGCAAGACAAATACGCTTTCAGAATATAAATGGCATCATTTGTATATGGCACCAACATTAATGACAGGAATTGATCAGCTTTTACAACTATCGAAATAGCAGAATTCCCAATGATGGCTCTTTCTTGAATTTTTGAGACATAGTCTCACTTTGTTGCCCTTGATAGAGTGCCATGGTGTCATCGCTCATAGGAACCTCAAACTCTTGGGCTCACGCAATTCTCTTATCTCAGCCTCCTGAGTAGCTGGGACTACAGGCACCTGCCACAATGCCTGTTGGTTTGTTGTTTTTTTTTTTTTTGCTTTTGAGATGGGGACTCACACTTGCTGATCTCAAACCTGTGAACTCAGGCAATCCACCTGCCTCGGCATCCCAAAGTGCTAGGATTACAGGTATGAGCCACTACACCCAGCCTCTTTTTTTGAATGTTAGTTTGGCGCCTTGATTTATTGACATTTTGTTAGTGTCATGATTTAAAATAATTTAGATTTTAAAAATAGCCTACAAGATTTTTTAATATTCTAAGGTTTTGTTTTTTAAATTTCTTTTGAGAGAAATAAGGAATTGTAAAGTTAAGGGATCTACCTTTGTGTCATTGTGAAAATAAACTTTTATTAAACTAATGTGAAAGAACCCCCTATGTTGTGGAATTTACTCTAGAGCACTTTATGTACTAACTATATTTAGGAAATTTTATGTTATAAAAGTTGTCAATATATATACTTTCTAATGGTTTTTTAATCCCAATATTTATCACATACCCTCTGTCTGGCACTCAGTTCTTTTTATACCCTTGGACCTTAAACTCCCTTACGGGCCACTTGTGCTTCAGTGCTGCTAAACTGTCAATAGCTCAGTGATGTATTCTGTGCTGGAGTGGAATAGAGAGGAACAGTCTACATCACTGCCCGTCTTTACCTCCAACCTCCAGAATCTCTAAGAAACTTACACTAACATCCCCAAATCTGGAGAGATTCTCTGTTGACTAGTATGGACAATTTAACAATCTCAGAAGTGAGATAAAAAATCAGATTTTTAAAAAAATTCAGCTAAGTCTTTCCTTTCACAATCCATGGTTCCCTCTTCCCTAGGATTCAGAAAAGCAAATAGAAATAAATAGGCCTAGCTTCAAACTGTATCTTGAAGAAAAATACAGACTGATTTCAGATACAGTGAGAAGTTGTTAAATCATCCATTGTATATCAAGACCAATAGATTGTCTTCTGTTATCTATGTTAAATATCAGCAAAATTAAAAAAAAAACAAGGTAACTATGCAGACAGACATTTGATGCCAGTAGTTTTAAAACTTCAGTGTGCTTAAGAATTACTGGGACAAATTTCTGGATCCCACCACTAGAGGTTCTGATTTGGTTGACCTGAAATGGGGCCTAGTAATTTACATTTCAAACAAGCTTCAAAATAATGCTAATACTGTCAGTCTGTGGTCTCCACTGAGCAGCGGCTGTACCACAGAAGAGAATGCAGAAGACTCATGACTCAACCTACAACCTTCCTGTTTATAGGATTGGTTAACACAGAGTCAGTAAAATGGGAACTCAGGAGGTAAACAAAATGAGATGAAAGGGAGATTGTTTCTACTAAGAATTGACTGACTCGTCCCAATTTACCTTTTAACAAGGCGTTCCTTTCTTTTTAGCATTTTTATTGTTGAGACAAGGTCTAGCTTTGCTGATCAGACTATATTTTATAGTGACACAATCATAGCTCACTACAGTCTTAAACTCCGGAACACAAAGGATCCTCATGCTTCAGCCTAAGTAGCTTGGACTACAGGCATACACCTCTATGCCCAGCTTTGTTTTTTTTTGTTTTTTTGGTTTTTTTTTTTAGAGATGGCATCTTTCTGTATTGTTCAGTCTGGTCTCAGACTCTTAGCCTCAAGTAATCCATCTGCCTCAACCTCCCAAAGTGCCGGTATTATAAGTGTAACCTACCTTTCCCTGCCAGTTAGCATTTTAAACCTTTTTGGATGAATGTGTTTTAGAAGGAAATACTATTTTGAGTATAATTTAAAATAACTGGCTTGAATGCACAGGTTTTCTCAGAATGAATCAGAACAACAGCCTACTTTGTGCTTATTTTATACTGACATCTAGATTTTCACATTACACGGACATCTATTGAAATTCTTAAAGTTCTGAGGAGAATACATAATTTTATTAAAGTAATTAACCATAATAGAACTCACTAAATTGCTAGGGAAACCCAATCTGAACTATTTTGTGCCCCCAGAAAGGAAAAGATTAGTTCACATACAGAAAAGTCTGATGTAGAATTGGCCTCAGGAATTCAAGTGGGATTATCAGAACTCTCTTCTAAATTGGTCTCATTCTCTGCGGGAGCCTCACCATAATTGGGGAACAGCGTGTAGAGGGGTGGGGAAGAAAGGAGAGCATGGATAAAGTCCCAGAAACGCACTCTGCTCCAACTTGGATCACCTTCCCTGTCTCTGGAGTCTTTCTCACTTGATAGAGATCTTTGATCATTGTGTCCTCTGTTAACCCTCTTTTCCTCTAATTTACTCCACTCAGCTTCCTTCCTATTCAGGATTGTAATTGTTTTAGACATGTCTGTGGTTTTGTAGTTATAAGCTGCTCAGATCAAGTGCTAGCTATTTAACTGACAAGAGTTGGCTAGCGTGGATGGAGCCAGCACTTGAGTGCTTAAGACAAGTATTAGTATTAGAGCCTGGCAGGCAGGTTGCTACCACTACTCCCTTGGGCCATTGACTATACTCATCTGCTCTGTGTACTAGCAACTCTTAGTAAAGGAAAAAAACAATTTCAGTTCCTTTGTTTATTACTCTTGACTGCTAAGAGCAGGTCTGTTTGCAAGAAAGTACGCTGGTGACATTTTCTTCTAAATGTTTAAAAAGGTGTATTAGTAAATGCTGCTGAATTTTGTACTTGTAATTGCTCATAAAATCAAGAGTTAAGAGACTATTTTTAAAGACATTAACATGTATAATGCATACAAACAATAGGTTACTTATAAATGTGATTCTTACAGTAAAATTCTGTATTGAACATATATGAAATTGGGTGTGTTTGAAATTACTTCAATACTCTGGTTTTCAAATAAAGGCCAAGAGAGGTTAAATATCTTGCCCTGGTTAGATACACATGGCAAAAAGAAGTCTACACTCCTAGAGCTGGGGAAGACAGTAAAAGCCGAGAACTTTGTCAGAAATCACTCCAGGGAGAAAGAGGGGGGACAGTAACAAAGCAGTCTTACAAATTTAATTTCCATCTCACTCCACATTTTAAGTACGATGAGCTAGAACTTTTCAAATCAATGTAACAAAAAAGGGCTATGTGTGCATGAGACACCAAAAGAAGAGAAGGCAAGTTTACCTGACAGTTTACTATCCTAATGTAACTCAATTCAAGCTGCAGATTTACTAACTAGAAAGGGCCTTCCTGAAAAGTGGATTTACAAATTTCACTTTTTTGGACCACTTACTCCCTTCTTCAGTCATCTGTCCACATGGTGAGAATTGAAAGTAATTACCTTATACGTACGAGGTTGGATGATATGTTTCCTGAAGGTTCTCACAGTTTTAATTCAATGAAAATGCCATGAATAGGTCTTCTCAACTTTTCTGCTGAAGACCAGCCTCCCTGGACTGTGGCCTGATGTTGTCCATTGAAAAATAGTTTTATTGATGTGTCATTTTATGAAAAAAATTCCTGCAAAAAAATTGTTTCATAATTCAAATTGTTTATTGTTTTAACAAACTTTTTGTTTTATTCATACTTCCCTAAGTCTTTAAACAAAATTGATACTCCAAGAGACATGTTTCTCCTGAGGCTGTGTGTAGTCCCTACTCCCCTAGGGGGTTTGCGTATATTTGTACATCATCTTAAAAAACAAGGTGACCTACATTATAGGGTCATCTCCTTCAAATATATATGAGCTTTTATATTCTCTGCAGTAAAGCATCATGCTTAAGGTGATTGATTGCAAGAGAAGAGAATGCAGTCTAGGAATTTTGTGAGAATATAACATGGGAAGCATAGATACAAGCTGCAAAATATTACATAAAGTTACAATACAAAAAAAGTAAGTGTTATACAAAGTAATGACAAACATGCTGAAAACAAAGTCTTGAGGAAGGTGAAAATGGTTCTATAAATGTTGCTTTTGAATAAATGAGTGGATGATACAGTTTGGATGTTTGTCCCCTCCAAGCCTCTTGTTGAAATTCGATCCCCAGTGTTGGAAGTAGGGCCTGGTGGAAGGTGTTTGGATCATGGGCGTGAATCCCTGATGAATGGGTTAGTTCGTTCCTAGAGCTAATGAGTGAGTTTTCCCTCTGAGTTCATGCGAGAGCCTGCATTCTCTGAGCTGGTTGTTTAAAAAGAGCCTGACACCTGGGGCGGCGCATGTGACAGTGGGTAGGGCACCGGCCCCATATACCAAGGGTGGTGGGTTCCGCCTGGCTCCAGCCCCAGCCAAATTGCAACAAAAAACCAGCTGGGTGTTGTGGCGGTGCCTGTAGTCCCAGCTACTGGGAGGCTGAGGCAAGAGAATCGCCTAAGCCCAGGAGTTGGAGGTTGCTGTGAGCTGTGTGACGCCACGGGACTCTACTGAGGGCGATAAAGTGAGACTCTGTCTCTACAAAAAAAAAAAACAACAACAACAGCAAAGAATTATTTGGGCAGCACCTGTGGCTCAAAGGAATAGGACATTGGCCCCATATGCCAGAGGTGGCAGGTTCAAACCCAGCCCCGGCCAAAAACTGCAAAAAGAAAAAACAGAGCTTGACACCACCTCATCTCTCTTCTCTCTCTTGCTCCTTCTCTTTATTGGTTTGCTGGCTTTCTTTTGCCGTCCACCAGAAGTGGAGGTTTCTGAGACCCTCATCAGAAGCTGATGCTGGCACCATATTTCTTGTACAACCTGCAGGATCTTGAGCCATATAAACTTCTTTTCTTTTTAAGTTACCCAGCCTCAGGTATTCTTTATAGCAAGGCAAATGGACTAAGACAATGAGTTTGGTTAAGGCAGTGGCTCTCATCTGGGATTTTGACAGTAACTGAAAACATTTCCAGTCATCAGGACTGGGACGGATGGGTGCATTGCTCTTGGCTTCTTCTGGGGAGAGCAGAGATGCTGCTATGCTCAAGATAGTTTCCTACAACAAGGAATTACCCAGTCCAAAATGTCAGTAGGGCTGCTATTGAGAATCTAAGCATTAAAGATAGGAAAGTTGGAGAAGGGGGTTTGGAAAAGAGAAGAGACCAGTTAACAGACAATGTGCTCATGCAGGGTGGCCTGTCTGGGTCTTGTAGAGGATCCTATTCTGAATCACAACTCTGGCTGGCACCCGGTGTGGGACGTGCCTTAGCCCAACCAGTTTCTTGGTAGGGTGCGAGAGGGCAGCTCTTCTTTCATAGCCAACCTATTATAAAGGCCCAGCGTTGTTCAAGGGATTTTTGCCTCTCTGAGTAGTTTTTTTTCATGTTTATGCTTAAAACTACTTTAGTAGAGGAAGCGTTTCATTTCAATAATTAAATAAAAGGTTAAATTGCGGGTGACAAACATCTTAGTGGGAAAGACTGTCAAGGATAAAAAGCTAATGAAGAGAAATAGCTCTTCCCATCCAACAGAATGATTTTCCTGTTCCGCTCCCATGTTGGAAGACATCTGATACTTGTTTTTGTTGTGTTTTTGCCTGGGATTCAGAAAATGGTTATGTGTTTTCTTACATTCCCTGTTAGGGCAGGACAGCAATGGAAAGTCTTATTTGTCCTGATTGCCATTTACGTCTTGAACAGTGATTGATTTGGCACAAATTTTGCAAGCACATGAGCGGTTCTGGCTGTCACATTTACATTGACAGGTTCTACACCAGCCCTCGCCTTGCTTGGGTATTACATAAAATGAAAATACATGTAATAGGAACAGTTATGGCTTCTAGGAGGGATTTTTCAAGTGATCTGAAAAAGAAGAAACTTCAGGAAAATGAATTATGTGCTTCTCATTCCATGACAAGAGGTTAGTGATAATGCTGAGTACATTCCTTGGCCCTCAAAGAATGAGGTTATAGGAGTACTCATCACTGACTGTAGGAAGAAACAGCCTGTTCAATGTGAAAAACTGACAGTTATTTTAGAATACACGAAGTTTAAGGAAAGAGTGGACAGAGCTGCTCAGTACTGTGGACGTTAAAGATGTAGAAGGAAGTCCTACACATAGTGGAAACAATTCTAGCCGAAGGAAGCTGCAGTTGTGAATAGCTACGTCCTTTACTCACTAGATCTGAATGGAGGGAAAGCGCAGACACACCTTTCTTACAGGAGAAACCTCATCACTCAGCTAGTGAGCAATGTGAGGAATGGAAACTCAAGAAAGAGGAAGACCATGTTCTGACACAGAGGGAAGGCTAAATGGGAAGACGCAAAAGGAGAAAAATCAAAGGATTGCATGGTTTACATCAGAAGAAATGAGAAAGGGGGAAGGGGAGAAAACGTTTTCTACAGTGAGATATGCCATGCGAGAGGAAGCCTGGACTTCATCTGGAGGTTGCTTCAGGAAGCATCACAACTCAAAAACGCATAAACAAAAGTAAAAACACTGTAATTATTTTATGTCACCTAAAATAGATAACAACATCAGGTGAGTTCATCTTTGTTTTTCTGTTTTAAAACTGTAGAATAATTACAAGTAATCTACCAACCTCCTTCCTCCCCCAAATAAATAAGAGCTGGGGAGTGTGCAGGTGGCAGAAAAATGGGATTGGAAGGGTTTTTTTTTTTTTTTGAGACAGAGCCTCAAGCTGTCACCCTGGATAGAGTGCGGTGGCA